>JARYGA010021328.1:0-46173 GCA_030545235.1 Helianthus tuberosus
TCAATGTATCATACGACGGGAAGCTCCTTGCCATGTAAGAGTTTGTTTCTTTTATCGACTTTTGGTTTTATAAGCTTTCAAGTTGCCATATATTTGTGTAAAAGAATAGATGGTAATATGTCTGTATAGCGTTTTTATGCAGACATGAGATAATTCTTTTATTGAATGCTGTTTTTAAGAGTATATTGTAGTGGTGACAAAATGGGTGGGTCATGCATAGAACAAAACAAGTTTAAGGCAAATGAATATCTTCAATACTTCGTTTAGGTTGAGTTGGTTTCTCTCTAGATGGCAGATTATGTCAATTATCATCATTATGTATAGTTGGTTATAAATCAAATAATAAAAGCTTCTAAATTATAATAGAAATCCATGCATAGTAGTCAAATTTGTAGGGCACAAAAGGTTTGCTTGTCACCTAGGCACAAGACACAAGGCACAAAAAATGCAAGAAAAGGCAATCGTTGGAAAATTATATATGTACGTATGCTGTCAAAAGCGCAAAAAGCGCGCGCCTAGGCGCTCGGGCATAGCGAGGTGCACCTATAGCGCCTGGTGCTAGCCTAGGTGCAAAAATGGGTTTTTTTTTCGAAAAGACGGTGCTGAGGCGCAAAAACGGCGCTGAGGCGCAGCGCATAAGAAAAAAACAAAAGGTATGGTTTTTAGATCGAATCATTTGAACATAAATAGTGAAATTTCAGGTTGAATATAGTGAATTGGCTGATGAGGCGACAATAAGGGGTAAGTGCAGGGAACAACTACGAAGTGTGAAATGCGATCGCTACGAAAGAGTTAATAGAATGAATATTTTACTCGCATGAAGATTGTGAAAGAGATTCATGAGCGCAATGGAGTTTTGAGTTTTTGTTCAAACATTTTTTAACTATTTGTTTTATATGTTCGATATTTAGATTAGGTTGACACTTATTAGTTATTTCTTTGCAAACATTTGGAATCTCTGTAAGATGATTGATTGAACTTTTTAATTGAATTGATTATATTATTATGATTTCTACATTTTACAATTTTATTTTTATTCTTTGATGTAAATAAATAATAATTGTAATCAATAAAAATTAATATGATAAATAATTTGATGTGATTTTTGTGGCAAAAAATATGTGCCACCAAAAGCCCGAAAGTTTGTAGTGGCAGAAAAAACAGTGCCACTAAAAGCCTATATAGTTTGTGCTGCAGATTGAAAAAGTGCCACTAAAAGGCTTTAGCGTCAGCCCTTCTAGTGGCACTTTTTTTGTGTGCCGCCCATTCCTACGGGTGTTTTTAGTGGCACTTTTTTGTTGTTTTGTGGCAATTTTTGTATGTCACTAAATGACATTTTTTTGTTGTGATACTGTAATGCCATAAAACTTAGGTGCATTTCAGATATACGCTTTGCACTATGACTACCACGTTCTTCAATAATAATATCATGTGAGTCTGTAGGGTTTCCGTCACCTGGAATCAATGCAGCCACTTCAGGAACAGTAGGCAAAGAATATTGTCCTTCGCTTCTATTTCGTGTACCAATCAAGCGAAGCGTAAGACGTTGCATTGAGTTGTCATTAAACCTTTCACTTGCCATCCTAAAAGGTTGCACCAATGCATTCTTCGCATCAAGCATCAACAACAAGTCATTCACCAATGTCCGTAGGATGACTTGATCTGAGATTGGTGTAGGATCGGATTGCGACCTAAACGAGTCGTTCGGAAGAATTCTAATCCGTTTCAGAGGCGGAAACTAAGAAACGGACGATAAACAGCTTGTTTCACACTTAAATCTTCTTTTATATTGAATTGACAACCTTTTACAATCAGAAGAATAACCGGCAGCACCTCGGTATCATTTGGCAAAAACTGTTCTAACTATTACAAATGAAATCACAACTAATCTATATATAGCAGTTAGATTTCGCTTGAAACCATTCAAGCGAAATCATCAAAGTAAAATCATTCTTGTTCAAGCGAAAACTTCAAAGTTACTTTGTCTTCAAGCGAACCTTGCAATCTGATCTCATGCAAATATATAATCTGATTTCCAAAAGCTTTTTGTCCTTTTGTGATGTGATGTCACTAGTGATGTCACATGATGATGTCACTAGTGACATCATGCCTGATAAGATCCGCACCGAACCCGCACCGAACCCGAGACTCGATACAAGACGAAGACGACAGATGTGTGCACCAACAGACTCCCCCTCAGATGTTGACGAGTCTTAAGTGTCGAGTCTTCTCAATCTTCAGTCTTTATCAGTCTTTGAGCTTTCTTCAGGATCTCTATCTGGCTCTATTCTATCTCCAATTCTCTCTCTCTCTAACAGACTCCCCCTCAAAACATGCTGGGATCGTAGTCTGGCTTTTACAGAATTTCAGAATCCTCAGGTATCGGAACCTGGCACTCTATCTGCTATCCTGCACATCCTCTACCCAAAAATAAGATTCACAAGAATAAAATATTTAACAATTTGTCAAATATCAAACACCAACACTGAGCCTTCTCCAATCAATATACAAACAAACATTAACAATGATCTTTTAACAAATTTTTATCTTTGAAAAACTTTTCAATCAAATTCTCCCAAGCCTATTCGTCATGTTCAGCACTCGGAATTTTGAAAATCAGCTTTTCAACATCAGTTGTCTAAAATCTTTTTGAATTTTTTTAAAATTTATGCTAAAACACACTGAAAATCTTTTTGGATTTTGAAATAACAGAAATAAAATGCAGAAATGAACTATTTACAAACAATATTTTTGTGAGTTCGTGCAAGAGGATCATATCAGTTTCTGAGACAGATCACTAACACCGTTAAGCTTCATTTCATATTAAGTTCTAAACAATTCACCTAGATTGTCAGTATACTTGTCCACTTAAATTTTCACACAAAGTTCAACTGCTTCGAGATACGAATTTAATGTCTTAGAACTTAAACATCTACATGTGTCCCACCTCAGTATATACTCCCGTATCCAGACCCCAATATTCAGTCTTACAGGTGAGTATACCACAGATGATATCTGTAAGGGGAATAAATTATGCAACCGTGATAGCTCAGGTCAGAACTTCCGTTCAGCAGAGAGCCTAGTTGACTTTTAGGTGTGTCCCCTTTAGAGGATCTTTTGAATTACAACAGCCATGATTAGCATTTTTCAATGTTTCATCATTTTTTAGCTGAGGGTGGTGCTATTTTTCAAGCAAGCAGAAAGTATTCTCCGGGGACTAGGCCATTGCTTCCGCAAAATCAGAAGTCCCGGGATAATACCCCAGATATCACTGAGCATAAAGACCTAGTATCTCAGAATACGGGACCCTTCAAACAAGATTTCAGGGGTTACCTATATATCCTGGAGGTGTTCCCCACGTAGACGCAAGTAAATTTTATGTTTATATCTCGTCACAATTTACTAAATGTGTAAAAACCTACTGACATATCCACAGTGAGATTGTTTATCACATTTATACCTTCCAATTCTTTAGCATGTTGTGACAGTCCACTGATGTACTATCATTTCCTCTTTTATACAACAAAACTCATTTTTGATTTTATCATGTTTTTGACTTTTTCAAATTTTCAAATGTTTTTGTATTTTCTGAAAATTTTTACTCCCCCTAAAATGCAAACACATTTTAGGAAATTTGAAATCAAACTGTACAATAAAATGACAACTGATATCAAATCACTTCAGATCGCCATCCACTTGGCATAAACAATCAGAACTCCCCCTCACAACAAACTATTTTCCCATTGTGATTTCAAAACACTTAAGTTTGTTTTAATCAAATGGTTTTTCCGGAAAATTAGTTTATTTGATTTTACCACTTGTAGGTTAGGGGTTTGTTTCACCACATTGTTCTCATATCAAAAACCACTTGTAGAAAATCAAGTACAACTTAATGTCCCTGATTTACCACTTGTAAGTCGAAATCACTTTCGTGAATTTCTCAAGAAATGTGCCGATTCCTGCTCCGCTTAAACCAACCTGGGAGCTCCGGCAAGTCCGGTTTTTACTCAAACATAACGTTCACCCAAGCCTCACCAGCCTTGGGTGACTTTGGTGGCAAACATCTATCCCACCAACATTTTGATTTATAAAATTCTTGAGCACCCTTTACCTTTCTGTCAACCATCTTACCGAAAATATGTTTGACTTTCCCATTGAAAGCCTTCTCAACATCAAATTCTCCCTTATCAGCGAAGAATTGATTTGAGATCTCTACCTTCCCAACTTTCGACTTCCAATTTTCCTTTGACAATGAAGGAAAATTTTCATCGTTCACCTCAGGAACGGAATTCACAATCTTTTTCTCAACAATTGACTCCTCTGATTTTATGGAATCAGATTCATTGTCAGAACTTCTTTCAGATTTTACAATCCATTTTTGTTTGGTTAAATCACCTCTTCTTTTGTAAAATCGTTTTGAACTTTCACCTTTTTCAAAACTAGAATTATCAAACACTTTCGATTTTTCAGTTGATTGTTTCTTCTCAAAGACAAGTTTTTCTTTCAGTTTTGAGTTAGAAGTAACTTCCTGTTTTGTATTGTTGGACTGTTGACAATTCCAAGCAATATGCCCAACCTTTTGGCATTTGAAGCAAGTTCTTCCATCAACTCTTTGAGCAAACTTCTTCACATTCCTCTTTACCTCAGCAAGAAACTCTTGATTCGACTGCTTCCAGAACGGTTTCTTCTGCTCATCTTCACAACTTCCACCTGCAACAAATTTTGTTTTTGGTTTATAAGTTTTCTGATTTTGATAATTTTCAGGAGGAATAAATCCTAAACCTTTCTTTTTGAGATTACCGTTGTAGTTTGGTTTCTTTCGATAACCATAACCAGAACTATAACCCTTTTTCTTGTTCAATCTTTGTTGAACTCTTGAAGTGTATTTTTTAGGTTTTTCATCAAGATTTAAATCTTTTATATCAGAAAGATTAATTTCTGTTAATTTGAAAACCTGTTTGATCATTTCAGTTTTTACACTTCTGATTGGAAATTCCTCATCAGAATATAATTTGTCTGAATCATACAAAGTATATGCCACTTTGATTGACCCGTCATTCAAATTAGATTTTGATAATAGGAATTCTCTATTGTAAACCCTATTAACCGGTGAACTCGGACTCTTTTCTGACGAACTCGGACTTTCAGACTTAGACTCCGGTTTTGACTCCTCATCCGTATCCAACACCTGATCGACAACTTTCTTTACTAACTCAGACTCATGATCAGTGTCAGACGCTGTGAATGTAACATCAATATTGTCTGGTAATTCATCAATGATTTCAGACTTTAACTTGATGTTGACTGCCTTTTTTAGACGCTCTTCATTTGGATTCCTGGGAGAATAAGTTTCATGGATCGGGGGCGGACATCTGTTATACTTGAGACTTGGTTTCTTACCAGTATCAGTATCTTCAGTCTTTTTGTCCATGAACGCTTCTAGACCTGCAACAGTAGGATAAACACGATCAATCAAGTAATCACAAGTAGTGTAACTCAACAGTAATCGTTTAATCCTTTCACTCTCAATTTTTTCAAGTTCCACATCTTTCTTTAACTTTGCACAATCTTCGATGTACTCATTGATGACTTTCTGCTTTGTCATTAATGTTGCACTCATTTTATCCATTGCTTTTTCGGTTTCTGTATTCGTCTTCTTCAGACTATCAACTATTCTATTCAGCACATCATATGATTCTTTAATGTACTTCACATCAGACAGTAAGTCTTCTTTAATCTTCTCTAATTCAGCAATCTTCGTATCTTTCTCTTCACAAGCTTTGCAAGACTCTGAACACTTCACACATGGTTTTTCAACTTCAACCATTTTTTCAACTATCTTTTCAACCTCGACAGTCTTTTCAACTTCAACGAGTTTCTCTATTTCAACAATTTTTTCTACTTCCACAATTTTCTCAACTTCTACCAGTTTTTCAACTTCAACTATTTTTTCAATTTCAACAAGTTTTTCCACCACTTTCTCCACTTCAACGATTTTCTCAATTACTTTCTCAGTCACTGGTTCAACATTTGCTTCTCCAGCTTCTGTCTTTGTCTTTTCATCAGCTTGCATTTTTGTTGCTTCCAGCTCTTTTCTCAATCTTGCCATCTTCTTCTGATACAGCATCTCCATTTTATCTGCAAAAAACAAATTAAAACTAGTAGGATCAATGCCTTTTCTGGCTCTGTTGAGATGTTCTTCCTCATCATCAGTATCCACATCACTTCCAAGATCTGGAAAAATTGGGATTCTTTTCTGATTAACCTCATCGTCACCTAGAATTCGAGCAACAAAGCCTGATTCTGATGGAATGTATTTATCCCAACTAAATCCCTCGGCAACTTTTTCGTCATCTTGATGAATAAGTAAAGCTTTCTTCTTTACATCACCAGTAGCATGAGCATGTGTAATTTGAGGTTGTTGAGAAGTCTGATGAAAAATTGATTTCTGATAATAGTTGTTCTTTTCTTGATTCTCGGTTGCTACTTGGTTTTTACACTCTCGTTTAAAGTGTCCTTTTCCTTTGCAACGGAAACAGGTAACTTTCGATTTATCAAAACCCAACTGAGAGGTAGCCATTCCTCGAAATTCATCTCTACCAGTAATCTCTTGAAATTTTTCAGCTCTCCTCCAAGCACTTGCTAAGCACCACTTGATATCCATCACTTCAAGTTCTTCAGCATCAATTTGGTCGTAATCTTCTTTGGTAAGCATCGGATTGCCAATTTTCCCACCAATCAAACTTTCGTAAGATTCTAACATAGTAACCAATGATGCCATGTGCTGCTTGGCAACTTCCGGAGACAAATTCTGGCCATTTTGAATATTTAAGGTAACATTGCATTGGAGACTTGTTGAATTCGATTGTTGAGGACTTGATGTTGTAAAGTTTGGATCAAAACTTGAGAATGATGAAGATCTACCACTTTGAGTAACATTACTCTTTGTTCCGGATGAACCATCTGCACTGAAACCAGTTTGGATCTTTGGGCTAGGGCTGGGGGTAGCCTCAAACTTGTTCCCTCGGTAGTACAAACTGACATCTTGTTTGGCATTTGGATTCGTCATGATCGCTGTTTTCTGAATATCCAACTCATGCTCTTCAATCTTTTGAATAAATTTTGCTAGACTCATATTCTCAGATTTTCTCATGTGTTTGATAATCAACAAATAAGTTCCCCATTTCTGTTGTGGTAATGCCTCAGCAAGTTTATCCACCCATTCCTCATCATCCTTCTTTATGTCCAATCTCCCCATTTCCAAGACAAGATGACAATATCTGTCAATTGTCTGTTTTGTTGATTCGTAATCAAAAGCTACAAACATATCGAATGATTTCTTCAGCAACGCCTTTCTGTTTTTAATCATATCCGCGCTTCCTTTGAATTTCTGAATCAATGCTTCCCAGATTGACTTAGTTGTATTGTCGTGTTGAAGCAAAACAAATATATCTTCTTTGATTGCCTGTTGAAGAATACTGATCATCATTTTCTCACTAGTATACTTCAATTTGTCAGCTTCTGTAAAATCACAGAAATCCTTTACAAGCCCACGTTCGTTTGTCGGTTTTTCATAGTCTTTCTCCAACGAACACCACGCATCGAATCTGTAAGCTTGAACCCAATTCTCAAATCGATTCTGCCATCCTTTGAAGTCTTCAATGTACATGAGCTTTGGCGGCTTTTGATGCGTTCCCGTTTCATTTTCACTATATAAATTTTCAGCAGCAGTAACTGGAGCGACTGGTGTGGCAAACGCGTTGTAGAAATCCTCTTCCATGCTTCAGTAATTGGCAAATACTTCGGAAAACACCTTGCAAGTACCTTTACAGTCGCAAACAAAAATACAATCAGTTTAAACGTTTATCAATTAACTGAAACAAACTGGTACTCAGACTGTCGATTTTTTGTGCGGACTGAATGTTGACCAACTGTGCGAACTTCTAGGACCCGAATCGAAATCAAACGACTTGACCCTTTAAAATCTTTGAACTCCAAATCGTACGAGAATTTCAAGCGAGTCGATGACTTTAATACGCGACTTGACTAACAAAACGACTGATCGAACCGTGCGAACCGACTAAACTCCCAACCTTTTGTTTAAAACAACCTTGAGCCGAGTAAACAAACTTGTAGTATCTTGGACCCAAAACAAACTTATCAAGTTTTTTAAACTATTTAGTAAACATACAAAAGTCGAGTATATTATACTAATTTGTGCCAAGATTAAATGCAACTGACACCAACATGTGAATACAAAATATAACCGACAAATTCTCAATACACGATGTAATCACATGAACAAAGCTTTCAATACACACAACCCTATATCAACAAATATTATCAAATGATGGCAATCTGAACTTCTATTTTTGATACCTGAAACCTTTAAAATTAAAATGATACTATCAATGCAAATCGACCACACATGCTAAAGCTGGCAACAACACATGATTTGATAATCACATAGACTGATAAAGTTGACTAACACAACAATTTTCAATATTAAAAATGATCACATAGAAATCTAAATGTTGAACATGGCTGACAAACTTTCACGTGATGTTCTAAACAACAACAAACTTAATAGTGATTTAATCAATGAACATCATATGCAATACACATAAATCGATGCAGTTTACTACCAAACGATTTCACATGAATGATAATTTCTAGATAATCAGCTCTTCACATGTACTCTGACTTAAGATCACATGCAACCGTCACACTCAATGAATTCTCCTATCTCAACTACCTCGATTTATGTAGCACTTTTGAATTCTAATTTGGCCGTTCAATCTTATCACATGTTTCAATATACTGACACAATCAAAGTAATGACACAACAACTATTATGTTCACGTGATAATGATCAAAATATTCAAGCGAAATCCAGCAAAAATTTGAACTTTCAAGCGAGATCAACAGAAATACATCAACTTGAAGCGAAATCAACAGATTATCATCAATCTTGAAGCGAAATCATGTACAAAATGTTAATTTCAAGCGAGAGCCATATGACATCAGCAAACACGAACAACATTCAAGCGAATCCATGACTTTCATCCATTTTTAAGTTGATTTTCAATCGGAAATTTTCCAGGATTTGTTAATACATGTAAACGCACAATATGTGAGAATTTTAGTCGATTTTATCCGTAAAAAGTTTAATTTTTGAAAAAGAAGGTGTAGAAACAGAAATTTCAAGCTGAATATGGTAAGAACTCCTCGTCCTGAGCTCTGATACCAATTGTAGGATCGGATTGCGACCTAAACGAGTCGTTCGGAAGAATTCTAATCCGTTTCAGAGGCGGAAACTAAGAAACGGACGATAAACAGCTTGTTTCACACTTAAATCTTCTTTTATATTGAATTGACAACCTTTTACAATCAGAAGAATAACCGGCAGCACCTCGGTATCATTTGGCAAAAACTGTTCTAACTATTACAAATGAAATCACAACTAATCTATATATAGCAGTTAGATTTCGCTTGAAACCATTCAAGCGAAATCATCAAAGTAAAATCATTCTTGTTCAAGCGAAAACTTCAAAGTTACTTTGTCTTCAAGCGAACCTTGCAATCTGATCTCATGCAAATATATAATCTGATTTCCAAAAGCTTTTTGTCCTTTTGTGATGTGATGTCACTAGTGATGTCACATGATGATGTCACTAGTGACATCATGCCTGATAAGATCCGCACCGAACCCGCACCGAACCCGAGACTCGATACAAGACGAAGACGACAGATGTGCACCGAACCCGCACCGAACCCGAGACTCGATACAAGACGAAGACGACAGATGTGTGCACCAACAATTGGTGACACACAATTTCGCAAAGCATAAAAGCGATTATCAATCTCATTATCCGTGTCATAAACGTACAATTGAGCAAATCTATAGCGTCCATCAGGATGCATAGGCAACAATGATCCAATTTTATGATGGTTGTGGCCATTCAAACGGAATGTATAAGGCCCACGACCATCATTTAAATCCGTAGATATTCTCCCACCGGTTGAGGTAAATGCAAACATCGCATTTAAAAGCTTTATGTTTTCTCTAAACACCCGAGATCGTGATTCCCAATTGTAATCAAGAAGACGACCCAATGTTTGAGGAGGACGCCGAAGAAATGGCAAGCAAACCTTTCCTTCACTACAACATAACGAAAAAATTGGAACACGTGGAGTTAACCTTTAAGAGTTCGTTCCTCATACCAAAGCATAGCTTCACAATGAACACATACATGGTTTGCATCACCGCAATCCCAATATGACACACGTTGCCCTAAAATAAGTAAGTAAAGTGTAAGCAAACACTATCAATGTCATATAAGGTGTTCATACATACGAAGTATCACAAGAAAAAATATGATGTTTACGATGTCTGTTTTCGTCTTGAAACACGTTTGCACGGGAAGGTACTCCCGCCTGATTCGTACGTAGACATCCAGATGTTTGTGAAACCGTTGAAGCTGATGAAGATTATACAGCTCCATTTGTTCTACTGGTATAATGCACAAGGCTTCTGTTGATACGATCAACTAAAAAAAACAAAGATAACAATAAACCTATTCAATTTAAAAGGCTTAACCCACGTAATATAAAATCATGGGTGCTATTGTGTGAAAACACATAACAAACACGAGAACTCAATCAAGCGTACCATTGCAATGTCTTTGAGTACTTGTAGCCTCACACGTTAGATCAGAAGGGCGATCACGTAATTGAGGACGCCCCATTTGGCCCGTCCATCTATGCCCAACTTCAGTCGTTGCATTAGAAGATATATTTTCCTGAGTGGTACGTATACCCACAAATGAACCCGAAATTGTTGTGTTCGGTGAAGGTTGTACATTTTCATTTGGCATACGCTTATATCGTACCATATTTCTGTTAGAACTACCAACTGCATACACAGCAACAGTAGCACTAACAGGTTTAAAAGGTTTACATGGTAAATATAAACATGCAAACCCAATAACACATGTACAATAAGGGGTCTTAGCATATGAAAAAATCATAAGAAATACAAGAACATAGATAACCACACCGTAAGAACATCGTTGTGAGGATGCAACATCAGGCGTCACAACAGGAAGTCGCTCCCGCAATCGAGGACGGCCCATACGACCATTGCCACTGCGACATTCAACACGCGTAGATGCTGACGTTGCATGCGAAGGTGCCAAAGAGATTGAACCGGAATCACTTGATATAGGTGCACTCTTATCAACACCTTCCTATACATATATCTTTAGAAAAGCATGACAAGAGTCGATTAAAATGTCACACAAAACATAAAATGGTAGTAACATATACAATATCTCAAGCACAACTAAAAATTTAAAAACCGCAATATGAAATTACCAAAACAGAAGCAACAACATAAGAAATACTATGACAAGTACAAGGTACCACTTAAACTCAAAGTTACGACAATTACAAGATAGAACCGCTGTGGTCTCTGTGTAAACTGCACCATGCATTTGCTTATAGAAAAGCATAGGACAGAAATAACCTAGATGATCCCGCTGCAAATCAATTTCAATCACTCTTCCACACTTCGTTATCACAAGACATGTCCATTGTAAATTGTAGTATGTGAAAGAACACATAGTTGATAATGACATCCATAACTTATAAGGATATGCAAAAACCTTCATTCAAGTTTTATTTTTAAGCCTCCACAATACAATTTCTCGTCTATAGTCGTAGTTTCCGATACAAACATACATATGAAGCTCCTCGTTTATGTTAACTAAACTTCCACTAACTTCATCATCGTATACATTGGGGAAACATAATTTAGAAAACGACTTTGAATTCACATCAAAACGAATAACCATCAATCCATCTGAACGACCATGGCATTGGGTAACAACAAAATATAAACCACCACCACACAAAGTTGCTTGCGACCAAGTGTAGGTATAATGGTGGTACGGGCGGTGTTTTAGGAAGCGTACAGTACTCCATGAAATTAGCCCCATCGAATAAATGTAAACATTCATTGTACCTCGTCTACGTTTAATATGTAAAATACTGTAATCATCAGAAAAGTCAACAAAAAAACCTAGAGCATCACTGTCAACTTTGTAGAAACCTTGCGAATTAGAATTTGCCAACTTCTTGTACTTAGTCGTCAATGGATTCCAAACAACCAACTCACAAGTGTTTTGGAGACAAACACACAACATACCATCCAAACTTGCCAAAAAAACATTCTAGACGGATGAACATAGAACGGGAGGGTAACATCTCTTGGTAAAATAAATCCCGGGGACTTATAATTCAAGGAATGTACATCGATAGTCTTCCAACCAACCATCAACAATTTTTTATCAGCCGATGCACGCATGTAATGACAATGAGCCCTTAGAAACTTCCGTTCTAATATGAAAGCTAACCACCCCTTGCAGACAAAATTACATTGAGCGACATTTTTTGGTGGAAGTCTTGCAATTATATCCGCATTACTAATAAAAATGGAAGACACGACATACCGCTTTATCTAAAAACACAATTTACAAAGAAAAATAAATTAAATCATCGTAAGCTTCAAACATAAGATAAATACTAATAATACGTCTTGCATATTTATACAATATTATAACCAACAATTAAAACATGTATTATCACAATAAAAGATATAATGTTATGGCTAATAAAAATAAAAAAATAAAACAACAAAAATATATTAACTAATAACAATAAAACAATTATTACAAACTAAACTATGTATGTGTATCCATATGGGCCTGATATATTACATTTGCATTTTGGGCCAGGTTACTAAACCGGATCAGGGAAACATGAAACGGGCCGGTTTGGATACAGCATACGGATAATCCAAATTAAGAAATGGATACTACATAAGGGCAGTTAACGCAACCCTAGCCACATATGCGATGAATCCAGCCCTCTTTCTTGTCCAAGTTGCTCCTCTCTGCATCCCGTATTCATCGTCATCGTCAGTTTCCATGGCCATTCACCATGGTTATACTTGTGTACACTCTAATCTTCTCCGTCATACGTATCATCAGTTCAATCGATTCAAAATTTTAAGGTTTTTACCTCTCTAAACCCTAGTGTATTATACATCATACTATTTAGTTCGATTAGGGTTCTTCATATTCAATTAACAACTTCTTTAATAATCGATTAGGGTTAATGGATGTGGATCGATGGTATTAGGGATCTTCATATTCGATTAATACCCTTCGGATTTTAGGGTTTAAGTTATTCAAACATGTCAGATCTGTATTACGGAATTTTTAGGGTTAACGGTTGTGGATTGATGGTATTATGCTTATTCATATTCGATTAGAGTTTTTCGAAATTTAGGGTTTCAGTTATGCAAATGACGTGTGCGTGTATATACATGTTTTTACAATGAAATTTTACACACGATTCGGTTTTAAATTTGTAAAAATGATTTATACTTCAACATTAAAACACACATGAAAGGGCAAGTGTACCCCGTCATATATGTAGTAAAGTATCGGTAAGAACCAAGTATCGATCCAAGGATGTGGGCGGAGGAATAATACTAAACCTTTGTCATTAAATTACCGGTAGAAAGATAAGTGGGTGATTTGTTTAAACTAAAAATAAGATTAAAATATAAACTTTCATAAACATAATAGACTCCAAATAAGAAAATAAATATATAGCCTTGCTTTATGCACAACCAAAGTATGTGAACTAGTCGGTTTTGTCACTTAAATCACTTGGTCAATTCTCCATTTTCAAGACAATTAGTATCCCTTTCGGGAATCCTAACATGACAACTCTTTGGAAAGCTAAAACGATAAACACACTTTAACCACCTAAAATTGTTCTTTAACGCCCAATTGTCAAATGTCTATGAAAATCCCCTAAAGATAAGTTAGTCATCCGTTAGGAGTTTTCTAACCTCACTTAATCAAGAAAAGTGACACTGATAAACACAATGTGACCACCGAGACAAGCATAAACTAGATTAAATCAAAACCGAGTTCATTTTACAAATCTTGAACATAAATTCACCAAGTAAGCAATTTTGGCCTAAACTACTAACTAAGTTAACAACTTATGTCAAGAAATCATAACAACACCATTTAACCCGTTAAGGTCCTTCTGTGAGGGAAAGTGTAACACCTCGTAAATCCAAGCCCAATAAAATTAAGACACGTGTCACGTAAAGCAAACACGTCATGAAATCGGATCAAGTTAAAGATGGATGGTAGGATTTAAAAGTGTCGACATGTTAATTGATACCTCTGAACGACCTCGTTATAAATCCCAAGACCCAAATTTATATTATAAACATCTGATACATTCAAGTCCGAATTATTTTGATAATGTATAATTCAAATTGGCACAAGAAATGGATCCTATGTTCCATACAACAAATTCTACATGCAAACTTTCTCAAAAGAAGCCAAAATGTGTAAGTGCATGGCAAGGCCATGCAAGGTCTGGTCAAATGGTCCCATTCTGTTGCAAAAAGACCCAAGATTCGAGTTATAAAAGATTGCATGGTCAAAGCTTAAAAGTTTACAAATTTTTGTCTTCTGGTCATCGGATACGGACCGTATGGCCTTAGGCTTACGGTCCGCAAGCACTGCAACTGGGCGACACAATTAAAGGTCGGTTACGGACCGCAAGTAGGGTTGTGCAATGGTTCAGAACCGGACCGAACCGAACCAAACCGGAACCGAACCAGAACCGTTAATTGCTAAATTTAAGAACCGAAACCGAACCGTATTATAACGGTTCCGGTTCGGTTCCAAACCGGTTAAACGATTCTCGTGTAATCGGTTCTCGCGGGAACCGGTTGACAATTAAATCGTAAAATTAACAATTCAATAAAAACGAACCAAACCATTTAAAATATTAACTAAGAGTTGCAACATTCAAAGTTCAAACCAACCAAAATAAAAGTAGCAAAGCAACAATAAAAAATTTCAAGCCATAAAACAAACTCTAAATAAAACTATTACAACCATCGTGTTAACAATTAAAACAAACATCTTCAAACTTCATTCGATATTCATCCTCTCAATCTTCTCATAAACATCTAAATGAAACCAAGTGTTTGCAATTTAAAAAAATAAACGAATAATGCATCTGTTGTATTTACCAAGCGATACACTATTTATATACACATTTACAATTTGATCAACATTGATTTGATTATTTTTGTTCAATTTTTATTTTCACATACAGAAAACTATATGTATCATAAAGCAAACATCTAGAAAGAAAATATATGCAATCATTAAAAAAGGTCATATAGAATAGCGTACATGTATTTGCAGGGTGTTGATGGAGATAGGGATGGCAAAAAAGCCCAAGCCCGACTGGTTTACCCGAAACCCGAAACATACGGGCCGGGTATACCCGAAGCCCGATGGGTATGGGCCGGGTATGGGCTTAAGAAGGGAAAAAATTCGGGTACGGGTATGGGATTTAGTGATAGCAATTAGGGTTAGGGTTGAGAGATGGAGATGAACTTGTATGATATCAATTAGGGTTAGGGTTGAGAGATGGAGAAGAATTAGAAGATGAAAGATGAGATCGTGGAATGAATATAAGAGGAGAGAAGAAGAATTAGAATGGTCGTATGATGTTGAAAAGTTCATTAATAAAATAGGGTTTTAAAATATTTAAAATCCCAATTGGTTCTAGCGGTTCTTTAACCGGAACCGAACCGGGAACCGTTTTTACCCAAATTTAAGAACCAGAACCGGACCCTATATACAAAAATACGGTTTGGATCTAGCGGTTCCGGTTCAGTTCCCTAGTTCTAGCGGTTCTGAACCGTATACTGCTCAGCCCTAACCGCAAGGCCATGAGCTTACGGTCTGTAAGAGACGCTTACGGTCCCCAAGGATTAAGGCTTACGGTCCGTAAGACCGTCGCTGGCAGCAGAAAATGGACAGCTGCCTGTTCAGCCTATTGCACCGCCTTACTTGAGTGGTATTCGAAAATTAGGGGCCCTACAACTGGTTTTTAGCATCATAGGGACACCTGGGAACATCTTACAACAATTGTAGACTGATTTGGAGTGATCTTGATGCATCAAAGTCACTATATAAGAGAACCTCTTGTTGCAACATTTGGTCTTTCATTTGCAACTCACTTCAAGCTGGTCTCTGGAGCTCCTCTGGTCAGCAAGCAAGTTCCCTTAAGTTCCAAATCATACTTAGGACCTTTGTAAGTGTCCTTAATCCTTCTTAATTCAGTTTAGCTTAGTTAATTAGATAAAAGTCAAACCGTCATAATTAAGGTTTGACTTCGAGATTAATCAATAATTGTTCAGTCAAATCTCAAATTAAAAGTACCTATAAGTAGGTAATTATGTGGGTAATAAACCCTTAAAAGGGTACTCTCTGATTCCCACTCTAACTAGGTCAATTGTCGGGTCAAACTTGATTTTAAAAAGTCAACAGAAAGCTAAGAATCAAATTAATGCATAATTAGCAATGTAGAAGCCATGCAACCTGTTTTATCATTAATATAACTTGGTAATTAATGTAAGAACATGTCTAAACATGTTCAACCCAACAATTTTCAGTTTAGGCTCGGTTCGGAACCGAAAGTCGCATAATTTGACTTTTGCTTTGACTTTCAGTTCTGAACTATTTGAGCATAGTTTAGAAATGCCTTAGAGTTTTATCATTAATATAACTTGGTAATTAATCCGATTCATATGCATGTTTTCGTTAAATGCCTAAATGTTGACTATTATGCCCTTTTGACCTTAAAACGTGATTTTTGAAAATGTAAAAGAGTAGAAACCTTAGTTACTGATTTATAAACTTGAACCAAAAAATTGACATCAGTTTGAGGTCTAGTTTAGGAGTTATGCTCATTAGCGTAATTGGAAAGCTTTTTATTAAATAAACGGCGTAATTAGCATATAGCCTATCTAAACCCGATTTTTAATACCAAACTTTTTACTCACTGATGTAATATAATATTTTGGGATTTTTGAAGATTTTTATTTAATTTTAGGCTGAGCATAACATAGAGTTCTAAGCTTGATTCGGTAATTGCCGGTTTTGCCCTTTTGGGCTATAAAATAAGTTTTACAAATCATTTTGATTCCAAACCTTTTTCTACTGATTTTAAATGATAAATAAAATATTTCGAGCCTTCTAGAATAATAAAAATATCAGCTTTCCCTTAAAAACTCAGAAATAGCTCCAAATCGCCTTTTTAAGCGTTTTTAACGCATAGTATGTATTAAAACTATTTTAAACATATAAGGTTTGATGCCTACTGATAATTTCTGTAAATTTATATATATTAACAGCAAGCAAATGTTTTAAACTCAGAATTCCAAGTTTTGACCTTTTAGGCGTAAGTGAAATTACCAAAATGCCCCTTCGGCGCATAGTATGGTTAGAAATGATAAATTTCACACATAGGTTATACCCTACTGATATAACTTAGTAAATTAAGTATTTTTACTGATTTCATCAGACCCGAAACTCAGATTTATATTTAAACTCATTTATAACCTTTAAAATGACCAAAATACCCCTACGGGGCGTAATTTGAGTTTAAATCCGTTTTGGGCATAATAGAAGATATCTTACTAATGTCACAACATATTTAAGACATATTAACTTAGGAAACTTGTATATGACTCATATGGTTACCCGTTACGCACTTTTCGCGTTTGGATCAGCTTTTGTAACTAGTCTACATATATTAGCCGAAACGGGTCAAACCATATCATTTTCATCTCAAAATCCAGAATGTGCTTAAGTTACCCATGTTAAACAAGCATACAAGCTTTTCATGTCAAAACCACATTCTAAACCGGTCTTCGCCTTATCATGCGATTGAACCGTATCTTCCTTTAAAACTAACCGGTCTAAGTCTAAGCTTAATTAAAGACACGTTAGGATTCTAATAGGTTATTAAAAACCTTCGTTCCAGATTTTGGAGCCCAGTAAAAGCTATCTGTACTTGCTGATTTGATATACGGCTGGGATTGAATTTATATTTAGCTTAGTTAAATACTTTTAACTTATTTCCCCTTATACGGGCTTGGGGTACGATATATAAAATACCGCTTGGTCGGGCATTGAATGTTTAATTTTATGAAGGTTAGATCATTGAAATGTCCCGTTTAAAAATGTTTGTTTACTTAAAGCCTTTGGGGGGTTAATGACCATGTCCCGGATATCCTTTGCATCATTCAAAGAAATGGCCACGACCTTAACACACGGGTGTAGGCGTACACCCGTTAGTGTATTTATAAATAATAAGGTATAACCGCCGGTTTCGGGAATAACCCGCCACGGGACTATATCATGTGGTGTGTCAATTAATCTTTAACCCGGTATTCAACCCGGGCTACTGAACGTATAAGAAACATGTAATCCTTTACAAGATTATATATATATATATATATATATATATATATATATATATATATATATATATATATATATATAGGGTAAGGTTCATGCGAGAACCACCCTTATTGCGAGAACCGCGAGAACCAATGTGAACACAAAATAAAATCTTAAAAAAATCAAAAAAGCACTCAAAATTTTTTTTTTAATATTTTTAATAAAAAATCGCTATATTTCGTTCCCATAAAAAAAAAAAAAAAAAAAAAAAAACTTTTTTTTTCGAGTAAGAGTTATCCATGCACATGTGCATATGTATCATTACTTCAACAAATTCGGTAATACGTTATCAGGAATAGACAATTGCACTTTAATTTACAATACCATTTGTAATACACTACTTTTTACATTACCAATATTCAAAATGCACATGTGCATAATTAGGTATAACCATGATATAACGTGTTTTGGTACAAAAAGTTTGTGATTTTGAATGGAGAAGTAGACCCATATACATGTTTTTTGGTTAGTTATATATAGTGGTTGATGGTTTGGTTATAGTTGTCAATTTTTTTATGTAATATGTTGATTGGATGGTATAAATGGTGTTTACATACATGTAATAAAGTGAAAATATTGTTAATGGTATTGTATTATGGATGGTAGGAGGTAATGGTATTGTATTATGGATGGTAGGAGGTAATGGTAGTGTATTATAGATGGTATGATAGATGAAAGGGAAAGTGTATTCAAAGTGGTGTACCAAAACACCTTATTTCATGTTGATACATATGAATGCACATGTGCATTTCTAATATTGGTAATGTAAAAAGTAGTGTATTACATATGGTAGTGTAAATGAAAGTGCAATTGTCTAATATATGTAATGAATTACGGAATTTGTCAAAGAAATGACAAAAATGCACATGTGCATGCTTGTGTATTATGGATGAAATGATAGATGAAAGAGAAAGTAGTGTACCAAAACACCTTATTTCCTGTTGATACATATAGATGCACATGTGCATTTCTAACATTGGTAATGTAAAAAATAGTGTATTACACGTAGTAGTGTAAATGAAAGTGCAATTGACTATTATTTGTAATGAATTACGGAATTTGACAAAGAAACGACACATATGCACATGTGCATGGATAACTGTTACTCAAAATTTTTTTTTTTTTTTGAATTTTTTTATTAACAAAATATAGCGATTGTTTCAAAAAAAAAATAGTAAAAAAATAAAAAAAAAAATTTTTGGGTGTTTTTTAGATTTTTTTAAGAATTACTGTTTGTGTTCACACTGGTTCTCGCGGTTCTCGCAATAAGGGGTGGTTCCTAACGGATCTTTGTCCTATATATATATATATATATATATATATATAAATAATTATCCCAAGTTATAAAAGTTTTGTGCCACGTGCATTCAAATCAATTTTTGTAAACCTTTTCAAAATGAGTCAGTTAATTGTATTTACCAGTGTAAACTGACATATTTTCCCAAAAAGGTTAAGTGCAGGTACTACTCGAAATAGGCTGGCTTTCTCCTAGCGTCCACAATAAGTCTCGCAAGCTTGGATGTCATAAAACTGTTGAACAATGTTTCCTTTTTATTTTGATCCGCCTGTGGATCTGTTTCAACTATTTGTGATACTTAATATTACAATTTATTAAAGTTGAAATAAATCTATCTTTTGCTTCCGCTGTGCATTTAAATTTGTGTTGTTTGACTATGATGATATCAACTACGTCACGATACTCCCCACCGGTAATACGTGGAAATATCGGGGTGTGACAGGTTGGTATCAGAGCCAACACTGAGTGAATTAAACACTAGCCTTTTGCGTTTAATCTCAGTTAGACAATTGCACATTCCTCGAACCTTCGAGTCTAGACAAAGAACTTAGGAGAAAGGGAAAGTCACCTGTAGCATGCCACGACCAGGAGGCCGGGCCTTCTCAAAGTCGAACCTCACCCATCAAGATATGTACAAATCCTCAGGGGGACTGGAGGACGCATCTGCAGCCAGCAAGGCGGTCAGTCTCGTTAAGTTCGTCACCGTCTTACCTTCACTCTTTTGGACCCTATTCAGAAAATGAGCCCGAAAACCCACAGCCTTCATTTATCCCTCTCCAGAGGTCCAACTCTCGTCACTCTTTTGATAACCCATCACATATCTTCCGAAGCCGGTTCAACCCGGCAAACTACCTCGAAGAACCAGCTGGTGTTAACTCACCCCATGGATATGGAAGAGGATACCGACCCTACCGAACCACCGACCGGTACCCCCACACATCCCATAGAAATTTCTGATGGGTCATCTTTTCATGGATCACCTTACCATGGTCCAGATAGCTATCAAACAAGGTTCAACCAGTTTGAGTAGTATTTCACACCCTCTTACCATTCAACGCCTCATCTGCAGCACTAGGATCCTTCCGGGGATTCACGTTTCGTGACAGTTACCCCGCCACCACCACCACCACCTCAGCAGCAGCCTCCTGAGCCACCAAGTCGAAGGAGATCGAACGCACGGATGTCCGTGTGATGAGGAGTGCATATCCGCACCCCTCAACCATCGAGTGGCAGCCACTACCCGCCGCTCCGAGAAGACCAGCAGATGGGGGGACCTTCAAACCCCAACCCGGAAGTGAACTCTGCACCTGTCATGCCACCGCCGATGGGCTTTGACAACCCAATTCCCACGTACGCTGGCCCAGTAGCTTATAATCCCTTTGAGCAGCCGGCTCACACCAGCTTCAATTATGCTGAGATCGACCCATACCTAGCAGCGTGGAACTATAATGCTCTTAACCCCGAAGGGCCCTACGGAACTCCTTGGGGAGTTGGATACCCAGCATATGGATACCAACAGTAGCCGTCTCTTCGACCTCCACATCAGCCGCAACCGCAGGTACCACGGTTTTCCCCGCCAGAACAGGAGGAAATTCTCCAAAGATTGGACCAAGTTGAGCGGGAAGTTCACAGAGATCGCAGGGAACGACAAGGCTTCTTTAAGGGATTGGCAAGTTTAATAAAAGGGAAGAACAAGAAGGACCATTAAATCCTTCAATTGTTGGCTGTATTTCCTTGTTTTTAGTTGAGCCCCAGCGTGGGCCTGTTTTTCTGTTTTGACCCATGCGTGGTTATGTCTTTTTGTATTCTGCCCCTGCATGGGCATAACTTTCTGTTGACCCCTGCGTGGGTATGTGTGTTTGTTTAAGCCCCTGCGTGGGCGTGTTATTTTGTAGAAGTCCCGTTTAGGGAAAATTGTACTTGTTAAATTTTTATGGAATGGTTAATTTAAATTTTCATTTTTAACAATTATGTGCATAAACATAAAACGTGAAATAAATAAAATAACATTCCTACTAAAAGATCTACCATTATAATAAAATGGCAAAATCTAAAAAGAACAAGACCTAGCCATATGTCACCCTAAGACAGGGCCAAGATGGTAGTTCCTCAATTAGATTCAGATCCTTATTAACCTCTCAATTTAGGTTTGTTCCGCGTTAAATATTAAAAAGAATCTTAAAGGTAAAACCTAGCCTAAATGTCGTTGCAGACATGGCCAAGACGGTAAAACCTATTCGAAAGATTCAAAACCTTGTTAACATCTGAAAGCATATTAACATGCTTGACAAATGTGATTCGATAAAATCACATAAGTCATTCTTAATTTGGGTTATTCTAATTTCCCTTATAATCATCCCTTAAGGATGAAGTGCCCACGGGCTATAATTAACGTCCTCTGGGACTAAAGACAGTGGTAGCCTACAACTCCCTGTCAAGAAAAGGTAATGAACTTGGATTCAAACCTTAATGCTTCGATTTCATAAAACCTGGGCTTATAAAGTAAACTTGTCTACGTGACTAGGCCTTTTGTGCTATTACTAATTTATAATTTAGGATTACGATAAAGATCCTGAATAATTATATATTTAACAAATTAACTAAAATAGCTTTTAAAAACCATGGTTAATAAATTGTCAAAAACAATAAAACTGTATAAGCTTCTATATAAACCTTGCCCTTATTTGATTCTATGTAGCAATTAAAGCTACATGGCTAGGTCAGAAGAGGTAAACAGTTATCCGGTAGAAAACCATGAAAATACTAAGATACATGTGACTGGTGCGGAGTTGCAAGCATTAGTAGATAATGCTGTTACAAAAGCCATAGAACGGCAGTATAATGAATCTAGCGGGACTCGAAGTAGGACCCTATCCACACCGCACTCCAAGTCTAAGACTCATTCGGAGGCTCATAGCAAGCCACCCTCTAAGAAAGATGAGCCAAAGAAAGATGATGATCGACATTCATCTAATCAAAACAGTGTTCCATCAAAAAGGATAGTATTTGATGATAAACCATGTACCATGTCCTGTACCTATAAGTACTTTGTTTCCTGCTAACCCCGGGATTTCACTGGGGAGAAAGGGGCAATTGATTGTATGACCTGGTTGGATGAGATGGACACAGTAGTTGACATCAGCGGTTGTGCTGAAAGGGATGTAGTGAAGTATGTATCCCAATCCTTCAAGGGGGAGGCACTAGCATGGTGGAAGTCTCTCATTCAAGCTGCTGGAAAGATCCCACTCTACAAATTGTCATGGGAACAGTTCGTTGCTCTCATTAAGGAGAATTATTGCCCGCAGCATGAGGTTGAAAGAATTGAATCAGATTTCTTATCGTTGGTGATGAAGAATTTAGATTGTCAAGCTTACCTTACCAGTTTCAATACCCTGTCTAGGCTGGTTCCGTATCTCGTAACCCCGGAACCCAAAAGGATTGCTCGCTTCATTGGGGGTTTAGCCCCAGAAATTAAGGCCAATGTTAAGGCATCGAGACCTTCTACTTTCAGATCAACAGCTGATCTATCTCTGTCTCTTACCTTGGACGCGGTCAGGCTAAGATCGCTAAGAAACACTGATGCTGAGAAAAGGAAGCGTGAGGATGATAACTCACGGCGATCAGATAAGAGACATAGGGGAAACATGTTGGTGCACACATCTGTCGTCTTCGTCTTGTATCGAGTCTCGGTTCGGTGCGGAGTTAATCAAGACATGATGTCATGATGACATCATCTAGGTGATATCATTAATGACATCACATTACAAAAGGACAAAAAGCATTTGGAAATCAGATTATGTTTGCATGAATGATTTCGCTTCAAGACAAAAGTAATATGAAGGTTCGCTTGAAAGTTGTCATGAGGATTTCGCTTGAGAGCTTCAAGCGAAATCATGTGTCCTATATATAGGTTAGTTGGCATTTCAGTTGTAAGAGTTAGAACAGTTTTTGGCCAAGTGTACCGAAGTGCTGCCGATTTCTCTTTCGATTGTAAAGGTTGTCAATATCAATATATAAGAGATTAAAGTGAATATCAAGTTGTTTACACGTTCGTTTCTTAGTTTCCGCCTCTGAAACGGATTAGAACTCTTCTGAACGACTCGTTAAGGTCGCAATCCGATCCTACAATTGGTATCAGAGCACAGGAAGAAGAGTTTAGCTTGATATCATCTATTTTCTGATTTCTACACCTTCTTTTTCAATCTGGATGAGATTTAACGGTCAAATTGGTCTGAGTTTTTCACCGTTTGTATAAAACAGTAGTCTAACAAAGCCTTGAAAGTTTGAGACCGAAATTCAAAGTAAAAATGACAAAAACTGGACAAAAACTTGATTTCGCTTGAAAGAGTTCATAACATTCAGCAGAGTTTCGCTTGAAAACATTGAGTGTTTGAAGCGAAATAGTTAATTTCGCTTGAAATAGAACCTGATATCAGATTTCGCTTCAACAAACAGTTGATTTCGCTTCAAGACTTAACATCTGTTTTCGCTTCAAGATAGAATAGTTGATTTCGCTTCAGAACTGTATTACTCGGGATTTCGCTTGAAGGTACTTGCAAGGTATTTGCCGAAGCCATGGAAGGGGAATTCTACAATGCTTTTGCAACACCGGTTGCACCTGTTACTGCTGCTGAGAATGTATACAGTGAAAATGAGACGGGAACTCATCAAAAGCCACTAAAGCTTATGTATATTGAAGAATTTAAAGGATGGCAGAATCGATTTGAGAACTGGGTACAAGCTTACAAGTTTGATGCATGGTGTTCATTGTTGAAAGACTATGAGAAACCAAAGAATGACCGTGGGATGGATAAAGCAATTGAGGACTACTCAGAGATTGACAAATTAAAATTCACAAGTGAGAAAATGATGATCAGTATTCTTCAGCAAGCAATAAAAGAAGATATATTTGTTTTGCTTAAACATAATGGTACAGCTAAATCAATTTGGGAAGCATTGATTCAGAAATTCCAAGGAAGCGCAGATATGATCAAGAACAGAAAGGCTTTACTGAAAAAATCATTTGATATGTTTTTAGCCTTCGATCATGAAACTACAAAGCATACCATTGATAGATATTGTCATCTAGTCTTGGAAATGAAAAGATTTAACATTGAGAAAGAGGATGATGAGTGGGTTGATAAACTTGCTGAAGCATTACCACAACAGAAATGGGGAACGTATTTGTTGATCTTAAAACATACAAGAAAGTCTGAAAATATGAATTTGGCTCAGTTTATTCAGAGGATTGAAGAGCATGAGTTAGATATTCAGAAAACGGCTATCATGACAAATCCAAATGCCAAACAAGATGTCAGTTTGTATTACCGAGGGACCAAGTTTGAGACTACTCCCAGCTCGAGCCCAAAGATCCAAACTGGTTTCAGTGCTGACAGTTCATCTGGAACAAAGGGTAGTAGTGTGACACAAAGTGGTGGATCTTCACCTTCGTTCTCAAGTTTTGATCCAAACAGCACAACATCAAGTTATCAACGACAAAACTCAACAAATCTTCAGTGCAATGTTACTTTAAACATTCAAAATGGTCAGAATTTGTCTCCAGAAGTTGCCAAGCAGCACATGGCATCATTGGTTACTATGTTAGAATCTTACGAAAGTTTGATCGGTGGGAAAATTGGCAATCCGATGCTTACCAAAGAAGATTACGACCAAATTGATGCTGAAGAACTTGAAGTGATGGATATCAAGTGGTGCTTAGCAAGTGCTTGGAGGAGAGCTGAGAAGTTTCAAGAGATTACTGGTAGAGATGAATTTCGAGGAATGGCTACCTCTCCATTGGGATTTGATAAATCAAAGGTTACCTGTTTCCATTGTAAAGGAAAAGGTCATTTTAAACGAGAGTGCAAAAGTAAAGAAACTACCGGGAATCAAGATAGAAACAATTATTATCAAAAATCAATCTTCCATCAGACTACTCAACAACCTCAAATTGTACATGCTCATGCTACTGATGATGGAAAGAAGAAAGCTTTACTTATCAATCAAGATGATGAAAAAGTTGCTGAGGGATTTAGTTGGGATAAATACATTCCATCAGAATCAGGCTTTGTTGCTCGAATTCTAGGTGAAGATGAGGTTAATAAAAAAAGAATCCCGATTTTTCCAGATCTTGGAAGCGATGTAGATACCGATGATGAGGAAGAATATCTTAACAAATGTAGAAAAAGCATTGAGCCTGATAGTTTTAATTTTTTCTATGCAGATAAAGTTGATATGCTGAATCAGAAGAAGATTGCCCGCTTAAAGAGGGAATTGGAAGCAGCAAAGTTACTTGCTAATGAAAAGGCGAAGACAGAAGCTGGAAAAGCGAATGTTGAACCAGCAACTGAGAAAGTTGTTGAAGTGGAGAAAGTGGTGGAGAAACTCGTTGAAATTGAAAAAATAGTCGAAGTTGAAAAATTTGTTGAAGTAGAGAAAATTGTCGAAGTAGAGAAGATCATCGAGGTTGAAAAGATAGTTGAAAAATTGGTTGAAGTTGAAAAACCATGTTTGAAGTGTTCAGAATCTTGCAAAGCTTGTGAAGAGAAAGATAAGAAGATTGCTGAGTTGGAGAAGATTAAAGAAGATTTACTGTCTGATGTGAAGTATGTGAAGGAGTCGTACGATGTACTGAACAACACAGTTGATCGTCTGAAAAAGACGAATACTGAAACCGAAAAAGCAATGGATAAAATGAGTGCAACATTAATGACAAAGCAAAAAGTCATTAATGAGTATATTGAAGATTGTGCACAGTTAAAGAAAGAAGTGGAACTTGAAAAGATTGAGAGTGAAAGGATTAAACGATTACTGTTGAGTTACACTACATGTGATTACTTGATTGATCGTGTTTATCCTACTGTTGCAGGTCTAGAAGCGTTCATGGACAAAAAGACTGAAGATACTGATACTGGTGGAAGTTGTGAAGATGAGCAGAAGAAACCATTCTGGAAACAATCCAATCAAGAGTTTCTTGCTGAAGTGAAGAAAAATGTGAGAAAGTTTGCTCAAAGAGTTGATCGAAGAACTTGTTTTAAATGCCAGGAAGTTGGACACATAGCTTGGAATTGTCCCAAGACCAACTACAAAGAACAGGGAGTTTCTTCTAACTCTGAAATGAAAAAGAAAAATGTTGATAAATCGACTTTGGAAGTTGGTGAAACTTCAAAACGGTTTTACAAAAGAAGTGTCGATTTAACCAAACAAAAATGGATTGTAAAATCTGAAAGAAGTTCTGACAATGAATCTGATTCCATAAAATCAGAGGAGTCAATTGTTGAGAAAAAGATTGTGAATTCTGTTCCTGAGGTGAACGATGAAAATTTTCCTTCATTGTCAAAGGAAAATTGGAAGTCGAAAGTTGGGAAGGTAGAGATCTCAAATCAATTCTTTGCTGATAAGGGAGAATTTGATGTTGAGAAGGCTTTCAATGGGAAAGTCAAACATATTTTCGGTAAGATGGTTGACAGAAAGGTAAAAGGTGCTCAAGAATTTTATAAATCAAAATGTTGGTGGGACAGATGTTTGCCACCAAAGTCACCCAAGGCTGGTGAGGCTTGGGTGGACGTAATGTTTGAGTAAAAGTATGACTTGCCGGAGATCCCAAGTTTGTAATCGTGGATCAGGAATCGGCATCATTCATGTTTTGTGAGTTTATATGAAAAGTTCTTAAAATTGTTAGCATTTTACAGGTTAAGTTGACTTGCCGGAGCTCCCAGGTTGGTTTAAGTGGAGCAGGAATCGGCACATTTCTTGAGAAATTCACGAAAGTGATTTCGACTTACAAGTGGTAAATCAGGGACATTAAGTTGTACTTGATTTTCTACAAGTGGTATTTTGAAAAACAATGTGATGTATCCCCTAACCTACAAGTGGTAAAATCAATCAAACTTATTTTCCGGAAAAACCATTTGATTAAAACAAACTTAAGTGTTTTGAAATCAATGGGAAAATAGTTTGTTGTGAGGGGGAGTTCTGATTGTTTATGCCAAGTGGATGGCGATCTGAAGCAATTCGATATCAGTTGTCACTTTATTGTACAGTTTGTTTTAATTTCCTAAAATGTGTTTGCATTTTAGGGGGAGTAAAAATTTTCAGAAAATCCAAAAACATTTGAAAATTTGAAAAAAACCAAAAACAGTGATAAAAATCAAAAATGAGTTTTGTTGTCAAAAAGAGGAAATGATAGTACATCAGTGGACGATCACAACATGCTAAAGAAATGGAAAGTTAAAATGTGATAAACAATCTCACTGCGGATATGCCAGTAGGTTTTTGCACATTTAGTAAATTGTGACGAGATATAAACATAAAATTTACTTGCGTCTACGTGGGGAACACCTCCAGGATATATAGGTAACCCCTGAAATCTTGTTTGAAGGGTCCCATATTCTGAGATACTAGGTCTTTATACTCAGTGATATCTGGGGTATTATCCCGGGACTTCTGATTTTGCGGAAGCAATGGCCTAGTCCCCGGAGAATACTTTCTGCTTGCTTGAAAAATAGCACCACCCTCAGCTAAAAAATGATGAAACATTGAAAAATGCTAATCATGGCTGTTGTAATACAAAAGATCCTCTAAAGGGGACACACCTAAAAGTCAACTAGGCTCTCTGCTGAACGGAAGTTCTGACCTGAGCTATCACGGTTGCATAATTTATTCCCCTTTCAGATATCATCTGTGGTATACTCACCTGTAAGACTGAATATTGGGGTCTGGATACGGGAGTATATACTGAGGTGGGACACATGTAGATGTTTAAGTCCTAAAACACTAATTCGTATCTCGAAGCAGTTGAACTTTGTGTGAAAATTTAAGTGGACAAGTATACTGACAATCTAGGTGAATTGTTTAGAACTTAAAATGTTTAAAGCTTAACGGTGTTGGTGATTTGTCTCAAAAACTGATATGATCCTCTTACACAAACTCACAAAAATAGTGTTTGTAAATAGTTCATTTCTGCATTTTATTTCTGTTATTTCAAAATCCAAAAAGATTTTCGGTGTGTTTTAGCATAAATTTTGAAAAAATTCAAAAAGATTTTAGACAACTGATGTTGAAGAGCTGATTTTCAAAATTTCAAGTGCTGAACATGACGAACAGGTTTGGGAAAATTTGATTGAAAAGTTTTTCAGAGATAAAAAATTTGTTAAATGATCATTGTTAATATTTGATTGTGTATTGATTGAAGAAGGATCAGTGTTGGTGCATGAAATTTGATAAATTGTTAAATATTTTTTTAATCTTATTTTTGGGTAGAGGATGTGCAGGATAGCAGATAGAGTGCCAGGTTCCGATACCTGAGGATTCTGAAATACTGTAAAAGCCAGACTACGATCCCAGCATGTTTTGAGGGGGAGTCTGTTAGAGAGAGAGAGAATTGGAGATAGAATAGAGCCAGGTAGAGATCCTGAAGGAAGCTCATAGACTGATAAAGACTGAAGATTGAAACGACTCGACACTTAAGACTCGTCAACATCTGAGGGGGAGTCTGTTGGTGCACACATCTGTCGTCTTCGTCTTGTATCGAGTCTCGGTTCGGTGCGGAGCTAATCAAGACATGATGACATCATCTAGGTGATATCATTAATGACATCACATTACAAAAGGACAAAAAGCATTTGGAAATCAGATTATGTTTGCATGAATGATTTCGCTTCAAGACAAAAGTAATATGAAGGTTCGCTTGAAAGTTGTCATGAGGATTTCGCTTGAGAGCTTCAAGCGAAATCATGTGTCCTATATATAGGTTAGTTGGCATTTCAGTTGTAAGAGTTAGAACAGTTTTTGGCCAAGTGTACCGAAGTGCTGCCGATTTCTCTT
This sequence comes from Helianthus tuberosus, assembly GCA_030545235.1. Lineage (NCBI taxonomy): Eukaryota > Viridiplantae > Streptophyta > Magnoliopsida > Asterales > Asteraceae > Helianthus > Helianthus tuberosus. The sequence goes on from JARYGA010021328.1 coordinate 29,545, forward strand.
TCGATTGTAAAGGTTGTCAATATCAATATATAAGAGATTAAAGTGAATATCAAGTTGTTTACACGTTCGTTTCTTAGTTTCCGCCTCTGAAACGGATTAGAACTCTTCTGAACGACTCGTTAAGGTCGCAGTCCGATCCTACAAAACAATGACCACAAGAAGGGTTCTGGATCTAAGAAAGATGGTCATCAATCGGGAGATAAGCCCAAATGTAAAATCTGCAAGAAACAACATTTCGAGAAGTGCAGATATGAGTCGAAATCCCAGTCACAGCCGAGGGCATGTGGGATTTGCAAGTCTTCTGAGCACATGACCTTAGACTGTAAGAAAATCAAGGATGCTACGTGCTATAGCTGCAATGAAAAAGGGCATATCAGATCCAACTGCCCAAACTTGCAAAGAAGACTGAGGATGGGAAGAAGACCAATGCAAGGGTCTTCCGAATGGATGCAAAGGAAGCTGTTCAGGACGGCAATATGATCACAGGTACCTTTCTCATAAATGATGTCTATGCAAGAGTACTTTTTGATTCAGGAGCTGATAAGTCATTTGTAGATAATAAGTTTTGCAAATTGCTGAATTTACCTGTTAAAACCCTAAGTGTGAAATATGAGGTGGAATTAGCTAATAGTACCCTAGAAATCGCGTCAACCGTGTTAGATGGATGTTTCATATCCATTAGGAACCATTATTTTCCATTGTCCCTACTTCCTTTGAAGTTAGCCGGTTTTGACATAGTTATAGGCATGGATTGGTTATCTCGTAACCAAGCCCAGATAGTGTGCAATAGGAAGCAAGTGGTGATCAAGACTCCGTCTGGTGAGCAAATTACCATTCAGGGAGACACTCAGTATGGACTGCCTGAGCAAGTGTCTATGCTCAAGGCGTCTAGATGTTTGAAGAAGGGTTGTGTCATTTATATGGCACAGGTAACTATTGATGAGCAGAAACCCAAGATTGAAGATATTCCATTCATTTCTGAGTACCCTGATGTTTTTCCTGAAGACCTAGGCAAGTAGAATTCAGAATTGACATCATCCCTGGAGCAGCACCTGTTGCGAGAACGCCTTATAGGTTGGCACCAACAGAAATGAAGGAATTGAGAACACAACTAGATGAATTTCTAGCCAAAGGTTTCATTAGACCTAGTTCGTCTCCATGGGGAGCGCCAATCCTATTTGTCAAGAAGAAGGATGGATCGATGCGTCTGTGCATCGATTACCGTGAGCTTAATAAGGTCACTATCAAGAATAGGTATCATTTGCCCAGGATCGACGATCTGTTCGATCAATTGCAAGAGCTACGTTTCTAAGATTGATTTGAGGTCAGGATATCATCAATTGAAAGTTAAAGATGAAGATGTATACAAGACTGCATTTAGGACTCGTTATGGTCATTACGAGTTCCTAGTGATGCCTTTTGGGCTCACTAATGCACCTGCCGCATTCATGGATCTCATGAATCGCGTCTGAAGGCCTTACTTGGATAAATTTGTCATCGTTTTCATCGACGACATTCTCATTTACTCGAAAAGCCAAGCTGACCATGTGAAGCATCTCCGTTACATTCTTAAGCTACTTCAACAAGAAAGGCTCTTTGCCAAATTTTCGAAGTGTGAATTCTGGCTTCGTGAAGTCCAATTCCTTGGACATGTTGTTAGTGAGATTGGTATCCAAGTAGATCCCGCTAAAGTTGAAGCTGTCATGAATTGGCTAGAGCCAAAGACGCCTACAGAGATTCGTAGCTTTCTAGGGTTAGCAGGATACTATAGGCGATTTATTGAAAACTTCTCAAGAATTGCAGCACCCCTGACTCTACTCACCCGCAAGAATAACAAGTTTGATTGGGGGCCTAAGCAACAAGAATCTTTCGATATTCTGAAGCAGAAGTTGAGCAACGCTCTAGTATTGATGTTGCCTGCTGGGATTGATGAATTTGTAGTTTATTGTGATGCATCACACACCGGTATGGGATATGTGCTTATGCAGAAAGGCAAAGTCATTGCCTATGCTTCAAGACAGTTAAAGGTGCACGAGAAGAATTACACCACCCATGACTTGGAGTTGGGTGCCGTTGTATTTGCACTAAAACTGTGGAGACATTACTTGTATGGAACCAAGTGTGTGATCTATTCTGATCACGAGAGCCTTCAACATCTGTTCAATCAGAAGGACTTGAACATGAGGCAGCGACGTTGGATGGAAACTTTGAATGATTATGACTGTGAGATAAGATACCATCCAGGCAAGGCAAATGTGGTTGCCGATGCCTTAAGCAGGAAAGAAAGAGTGAAACCTATAAGAATCAATGCCAAGAGCATTGAGATAAAGAATAGTTTGACCGAAAGGTTGTTAGCTGCACAGAAGGAAGCTGTGTTGGAAGCTAACTATCCTGATGAAAAGTTAGGAGTAACTGAAGAGCAGTTATCTTATGGCAAGGACGGAATCCTAAGGTTAAATGGACGAATATGGGTTCCAGTTTATGGTGGACTTCGGGATGTTATCCTCCAGGAGGCCCATAGTTCTAAATACTCCGTTCATCCTGGAGCTGATAAGATGTACCAGGATCTAAAGGCAAACTATTGGTGGATAGGCTTGAAGAATGTTGGATCGTGTACGTGACCCTAAAAGTCAGTTAAGGTAGCTCAACATCAATTACTAAGGCGGAATCAAAGTAAACGATGTCCAAAACAGCTTGTATCTTCTAATCTTTCTTTCTATTAACAAACACGTGCTTTGTACAATGAATTCTGATGAAAATCCGACAGCACTTCGTGACTTGCACAATGACCTCCTATGGTTCCGTTTGAAATGAACCTATCACATCCCTATTTATAGACTTTGACCCTTCCGTTTGAACATTAACATGATGGTTCAAACGGAACCCTAACTCAAACGGCCAGGTTCAAACGGAACCCTCATATATCCTACGGTTTCAAACGGAACCCCTATACAAATAACTGTTTTCAAACGGAACCCTCTAAAACATTTTCTAAAATCACTAATTAAACCCTAATGTGACATATAAGATCCAATAGTGACTTTCTTGAACTAAGACTTGATGAAGATGTAGTCAACAGACATTCTCGTGCATCAACAGACTCCCCCTTGGATGTTGACGTAGTCTTCAGCTCCTGAGTCTTCAGTCTTAGTCTTTTCTTCAACTCTGCCTTTTCATCACAAGCACTCTATCTTCACATTCCCATATGCTGTTGATCCAGACTCCCCTTTTCACAGACTCCCCCTCTCGATATGCTGAATCTGAGATATCTGGTTCAAGCTTTGACAATTTGCTTCCATTGGGAATAATGAAGACCAAATCTGTTACTCAACCAATAAACATTACAAACTTATCTTTTCAACAATAAATCACAGACTTAATCAGTTTTAACAATCCACTCAAGTATTCAGGTCCAAGTTAATGACCCTGATCACTTGATTAATCTACCAAGTCCAAATTAATGACCTTGGTTGATCATTTGACGAAACGAACTGATTTTAAAACAACAATTTCAAACTTTTTCTGAAAAAAAACAAGTATCAAGTTAATGAACTTGTTTTTTACTTTTCAAACAATTTAAACTTCTTCAAAGTAAGCTCTCCTCATTCTTCATTCCAGAATTTCCTGCATCTGCTTCAAACATCTGAGAATCCAACAATCAACTTTCCACTTTGGTTTGTCTAAAATTAAGTAGAAATAAAATCTTTTTGGATTTTATCAAAGTGTTCTAAACTAAGAAATGAAATACAGAAAACTTAAATTGCAGAAATTAAACAAAGTAAACTATTTACAAACATATTTTTGATGAGCGTGTCAGGGAATCATATCAGCTTTTCAGACAAATCACAAGTACCGTTAAGCTACATTTCATACATAGATTTAAACAATTTACCTTGATTGTCGATATACTGATCCATCTTAAATTCCCACACAAATTTCAACTTATTCAAGATACGATTTAGATGAATTAAGAACTTAGATCATTCATGTGTCCCACCTCTTGAATATACTCCCGTATCCAGAATCCCAATAATCAGTCTTACAGGTGAGAATACTACAATGATGTCTGTATATAATTTAGGTATGCGAGGGCCGAGGGATCTCAGATCGATACTTCCGTATACGCAGAGAGATATCAGCTTCGACTTTTCGGTGTGTCCCCTTTAGAGGATCTTTTTTTGCTTACAACAGCAGCATATATCAATTTTATTGTTTCAGCATGCTGAGGGTTTAATGTTGTGTTTCAAGCATTGCAGCAAGTATTAGCCAGGGACTAGGTCAGAACTACCGTTCAGCAGAAGTCCCGGAATAATACCCCAGATATCATAGAGTATAAAGACCTAGTATATCAGATTACGAGACCTTTCAAACGAGATTTCAGGGGTTACCTATATATCCAAGTAGTGTTCCCCACGAATTCACAAGTTTGAATTTTAAGTTTATATCCCGAATAAATCTACTAAATGTGTGAAAACCTATCGACACATCATCAGTAAGATTGTTTAACTTTTTTATACTTTTCAAATCTTTAGCATACTGTAATCGTCTAGCTGATTTACTATCATTTTCCCTATATACACAAGCTCTTTTTCATTTTATCATGTTTTTGTATTTTTGCATTTTTTACTGTTTTTGTATTTTCTGAAAATAAACTATGTACAAACATCTACTCCCCCTAAATACCAAAACAAGTAAAAATTCGACAAACCATTGCAGATTGTTTCTCGTCTTCATCCGCAACAGTACTCTCATCAACGCCAATTATGCCATCCGACACCGACAAAAGCTTCATACCATTCAGTTTTAACAAATATTTAAACCGATTTTTATCAAAAGCTTTGGTATGTAAATCAGCTTTCTGTTCGTCTGTGTGAATTTTCTCAATTCGTATCAACTTTTTCTCAAAGCAATCACGAATAAAGTGATGACGAATTTCTATGTGTTTAGTTTTAGCGTGATGTACTGGATTTTTAGTTATATTTATTGCGGCCTCATTATCAACAAAAAGAGTTGTGTTAAGAAACTGCAAACCGTAGTCGCGCATCTGTTGCTGTATCCACAAGATCTGAGAGCAGCAACTGCTAGCAGATACGTACTCCGCTTCACAAGTAGATAACGCCACAGACGTTTGTTTCTTACACTGCCAGGTAACCAATCTAGGACCAAAGAACTGGCATCCTGCAGTTGTTGATTTTGAATTGACTTTGCAGCATCCGAAATCCGAATCGGAATACCCTTCGAGCGTAAAATCGCCTTTTCTAGGATACCACAACCCCAATGAAGGAGTTCCTTTCAGGTAGCGCAATATCCTCTTCACAATAATCATGTGCGATGCTCTCGGGTTAGACTGAAATCTTGCTGCGAGACACGTTGGGTACATGATATCAGGACGTGAAGCAGTTAGGTACATTAAAGAACCTATCATGGATCGGTAAAATGTCTCATCAGCCCTGTCTCCGGTGAGATCTGGGTGAATCCCATGATTTGTTTCAAGTGGGGTAACAGCTGGAGTAGAACTTGACATTCCAAATTTCTCTAGAATATCATGAACATACTTTGACTGATGAATGAAAATACCTTCAGGAAGTTGTTCAACTTGTAATCCCAGAAAGAATTTCATCTCCCCCATTGATGACATTTCAAACTTCTGCTTCATCACTGATTCAAAATCTTTACATAGATTTTCATTTGTCGATCCAAAGATTATATCGTCCACATAAATCTGAACTATCAGAAGATGACCATCGACTTCTTTAGTGAAGAGAGTGGCATCCACTTTTCCACGAATGAACTTGTTGGCTAGTAGGTGTTGAGACAAGGTCTCGTACCAGGCTCTCGGGGCCTGGTGTAAACCATACAGCGCTTTGTCCAATAAGTAGACCTTGTTTTTGTGGATTGGATCGGTGAAGCCCGGTGGCTGACCGACATAAACCTCCTCTTTGACCTTCCCGTAAAGAAACGCCGATTTAACATCTAACTGATAAACTTTGAAGTTCTTCCAAGACGCAAATGCTAGGAAAATTCTGATTGCCTCTAGTCGTGCTACAGGAGCATAGACTTCGGTAAAATCAATTCCCTCCTGTTGACTAAATCCCTGAACAACGAGTCGAGCTTTGTTCCTTACGACAACTCCTCTATCGTCTCTCTTACACTTAAACACCCACTTAGTGTTTATTTTCCTATGACCATCCGGCAAATCAACTAACTTCCACACTCCCAATTTCTCAAATTGACTAAGTTCTTCTTGCATTGCATTGACCCAAGAGTCTTCAGTAAGCGCCTCTTTGTAAGTTCTTGGTTCAACCTGCGAGATAAAACAACTTAATGAGAATTCAGTTTGCAAAGAAGCAACTTTTGTATAAAAACATGTAAGCCCTTTATCAATCTGATTTCGAGTGCGAACGCCTTTCTGCAAATCTCCTATGATCAACTCCTCTGGATGATATGAAAAAGTTCGCGGCATCACTTCGCTTGGAACATCTACATTTCCCTCCAGATTAGTAACATTCTGCTCTGCATCTTGTTCACCAACTTGGTTTGTTTGACCTGAAATCTGAATCTGCTCCCCCTCAGAATTTGAATCTGAATCACCATGATCAAATACTGGCATGTTTTCAGCTTCTAGATTATCATTCTGATCCGACTGATTATCTTGAGCAACTTCATTCTGTTGGACATCATCATGTTCACCAGCATTACTTGGACCTGCTTCATCATCATTTGAAGTTTCTCGTGGTCTCCTCGAATACTCATCTGGGAACCTTAGCTGCGACTCATATTCACGCAAAATATCCAACTCATCAAAGAAATCTTCTTCATCCTCTGATTCTTCTCTCATGTCAAACGAATCCCAAAGTTTGTCATAATGATAACGCCATGAATCACCAGGATTCTGCGGCGGCATAGTATAACCTTGACATTCAACATTTGCAGCTTCAATAATCCGCTTCTCACTTGGAACGAAGACACGTCGCAATGGATTTGAATAACCAACAAATATTCCCTCAATGCACTTCGGACCAAACTTTCCAAAAGGCTCTATAACCGTACAAGGTGACCCGAACGGTTCTAGATACTTCAAATTCGGTTTGGGGTTATTGATTAGCTCAAAACATGTTTTGTTGAACTTCTTGACAGTGAGAACCCTGTTGAGCGTATAGCTTGCGGCGGAAACAGCTTCAGCCCAAAAATTAATTGATAACTTTGAATCTGCGAGCATAGTTCTAGCCGTCTCGATTAGTGTCCGATTTTTACGTTCTGCAACTCCATTCTGCTGCGGAGTGTACGGAGCACTAAACTCATGCAAAATACCTCGTTCATCACAAAATTCTTCCATCTTGCTGTTCTTAAATTCAATACCATTATCACTTCGAATTCTCTTAATACGCCTTTGGTACAAATTTTCAATCTTTCTGAACAGACCCATCAAACTGTCAAATGTTTCATCTTTCGTCTTCAAGAAAGAAACCCACGAAAATCTGGAATAATCATCAGTAACAACCAAACAGTAGAAATCTCCTGTAATACTTTTAACATTCACAGGACCAAACAAATCCATGTGAAGTCTTTCCAGAGGTCTCGAAACTGAATTGACTTGCTTTGTAGGGTGTGACTTTTTCTTCTGCTTGCCTTTGACACAGCTAATGCACTCCCCTTCCAGATGAAAACCTTTGATATTAACACCCAATACCAAATCATTGTGCACCAAGTGATTCATTTTTCTAAGATGTATATGCCCCATCTTTCGGTGCCACAATCTTGATTCTTTCTCAGTTGCTCTAGACACGAAACAATGTGCTTGACCAGTAGTTGTAGTTGCTACAGACATATCTAACACATATAAATCATTCACTCTAGGTGCCCTCATAATAATCCATTCTTCAGGGATAACAAAACCAGGTTTCAAAATCAAACACTCTTTATCAGTGAAATGAGTAGTGTACTGATTGTCACAAATCTGCGAGATACTAAGCAGATTGTTCTCCAGCTCAGTGATGTAGTTAACTCTCTCAAACGTCACAATCCCATTGGATAACGTTCCTTCACCTACAATTCGACCACCTTCATGACCAGCAAATCCCACATAACCACCATTGATATTCTTCACACCATACAGCAATGCAGTTTTTCCTGTCATATGTCGAGATGCCCCACTATCCATGATCCATCTTGAAATGGCTCTTGGAAGATCCTGCATATACCACAAGTTGATTTTAAAACATTTCAATAAAGATGTTGATTCATGCTTCGCGATCCAGGAAGCTCCGGCATTTCAAACTGCTTATTCGAACATGGTGTCCACCCAGGCCTCATCAGCCTTAGGTGTAACCTTGACTCTAGCAACTTGAATTTTGAAATTTTCAGCCTTCAAAGGTGGAAAATTTGCATCATAATCAACCGAAATTGATTCATCAGCCTTTTTCACTTCAGAAGTTGAAATTTTCATTTCAGTTTTTGGTTTCCAAACTTGTTGAGTTAATGCAACCTGTTTATAAAACTTGTCGTTTTTAGTTACCACTTTCTTTACAGGTTCATTTTTCACTTTGATGTTATTATTTTTCACACTCTTTTTCTCAACAATGATTGGTGCTTTACCCTTCACATCAACTTTCTTCTGTTGAAACTTCACAATTTCAGTCTTAGGCTTCACATAAGTACACTTTCGTGCAATGTGACCAACTTGATTACATCTAAAACATGTTCGAGTATCAACAACTCGACTTGTGCCTTCAGACTGATATTGTGAAACTCTTTTCTCAAAGAACTCTTCATTCGATTTTGAAAAAATCTTTTTCCCTTCATCAGCAAGTGAACTTGAATTGTTTACAAACACCTTCTTTTCAGCAAACCTCTTGTTTTGAAAACTCTTTTTCTGATAACTCCTACCACCCTGATAACCACCCGACCAATTGTTTCGATTGTTATTATAAAAACGTGGTGGAACAATAGACTTTTTGTAATAAGCATTATCTTTCTCAAAATTCATTTGCCTTTTTGTTTGACTCAAACTGTTCACCTCTGACAACTCAACTTCAACTAACTTGAAAACATTTGTCAACTTTTTCACATTAACATTCTCAATGGGAAACTCAGAATCCGAATACAACTTATCAGATCCAGCCATCTTGTACATCACAAGACCCGGTTCATCACTTAAGTTGTTTTTGGACTTTTGTTTCGGAATGTATTTATCCAAGAAACACCCATCCTCCTCAGAAGTGTCACAATCCGGTTTAAGCACTTTGTCTACCACACTTTTCACCACATCACTTTGGACACCCTCGTCATTGGAAGATGTAAACGTGACATCAATGTTTTCAGGAAGTTTAACTTCACTTTCTTCCTCAATTTCCACCAAACTAGACTGCTTTTTCGTGTAGTTGTCTAAAATTGGCGGTGGAACTTTGTGAAAACCTACACCAGTTCCATCAGAAAACACATCCTCGCCATCTTTGTTTTTCCCTATAGGTTTAGGAACAATATGCTGCAAAACAAAGCTTGCCGATTTATAGCTGTTAAGCTTCAACTGGATTCGTTCATTCTCAATTTCAGCTTCTTGAACTTTAAGTTTCAGTTTAGCAATTTGATCCAGTTGTTCATTAATCGATTCTTCTTTTAATCTCAAAACAGCTCTTAGATGTTCATTTTTTTTAAATGTTTTGCCATTACGATCATCACTATCTTTAACAATGCTTTTCAATTTCTCAAACTTTTCAGAAATCTGACGGTTTTCAAGAATTAACTTTTCATTTTCAGATTTTAATTTCTCACATTCAATTTTATCATTTTCAAATTGAGTCGTTAATTCTTTGATTCGTTCAGTTGAAGCTCTTACAGTTTTGTCACGATCGAGAATCTGATCTTCAACCTTTCTAACTTTTGTTGTCAGATTCTGAAATTTCTCATTGTTAAGATACGTGACAGTGCTACAAAAATTGCATTGTTTGGTGCAATTTTTGCAGTCAGCATTCCCTTCAATTTTTTTACCTGACGCATTTGTCGACACACTTTGACTGACCGATCCCTTTAACTCAGTAACAGATTTAGGATCTACCTCAAGTGCTTTTGCAGCTAGCACTTTATCAGCCATCACTCCCAGGTTCTCAGCTGTCAACTCTTGCGTAGTATCAATTATGCCTGTATCAACCTGCTTTTCTTTCTTCTCTTTCTCCTCTTTCTCCTTTCTCTCTTTCTCTTTCGCTTCTTCAATCATCTTTGACGTTGGTGTTCCCCACCATTTGTGTTGCCAATACTCATCGTCTTCTTTGTACTCCTTGATAATGGCTTCAATATCTAGCGTTTTGTCATCAATTGCAATGTTGCCATACCTATCAAGATAGCACTCTCTAACTGGATCCCATCTGTTTGCTCTTCTAGCTTCCAGAAAGACACCAGAAAGTCTGATAATCTTGTTTTCAGCAATCATCTTCCGATATTGATACTTCTGTTCCTCAGTACGATCATCTTTCCATTTAACGGGTTCATCATTGCTTGCCATGAATGCGTAACCCACCGCATCTTCTTCTGGTAGAACTTCCTTACTCCAATCATACCCTTCATCATCATAAATCACAGCAAGAGCCCTTGATTTGTCTCTGTTATCTTCAGACTGCTTCAATCTAGGCGGCTCGGATCTATTCTGATGATAGATTGCCTTTTTGTAATAATCATCTTGAAATGGATTCTCCGATTCATCAACATTAGCGTTTCGGCATTCTCTCTTAAAATGACCCTTCTGCTTACACTTGAAGCAAGTCACCTTCGATTTATCGAACCCCAACTTAGTAGAAGCACCACCAATTGTTTTTCTGCCAGTAATTTCCATAAATCTTTGTGCACGACGAACAGCACTTGCCATCGCCCAACGAATATCGATCAGTTCCATTTCCTCCGGATCAATCTGATCGTAATCTTCTTTCGTCAGATTTGTATTGCCAATCTTCCCAGCTACCAATCCTTCATACGATTCCAACACTGATGCTAGAAAGATCATCTGCTGCTTGGCCGATTCCTCATCAAAGTTCTGAGCATTCTTCAAGTCTATTGCGATGTTGCATTGAAACCGATTCTTTGCATCAGAATGACTTCCAGAAGATGAAGATCCACTATGAAAACCACTTTGACTTCCATTGCTTTGACTACTTTGACTTTCTTTGCCGGCTGTTGATGCATTTTTAGTGTCTGTAACTAGTCTTGTTTAACGATGTATTTTGAATGGTCTTTTATTAATTATCGAGTCTGTATGTTATGTTGACCAAGTCAGATATCCTCCTATCTACTTGTGTACAACTTATTTGTCTCTTTTGGTATGTAATGTATTATGAACAATGCATGTTGCATTAAAGGGTAGTTTTGTCATTACTATGTTTATATGTTGCTGATTGTTGCTGTCTGATAACAGGAACAAACTCAACAGTTGCAGTCCTCGACGAAACAGACCTGTTTCGTCGAAACACTTCATGGCGAAACAGACTTCTGTTTCGTTGAAGGTCATGACGAATCAGACCTTGATTCGTCATGTATTGGGCTGTTCCAGGCCCAATATCTGGCCCATGTTCAGATTCGTCAAACACTTGTGTGTTTCGTCGATATCAATGGCCAAGGGACTATATAAACAACACTTTCTGTTTCATTTGAACTGAGAGATGAGAAACAGACCATAGTAACAAAACTCTGCCAAAATTCCGTCTGAACTGTGTTTGTATCAGTTGTAATCGGTTCTCATCCCGTTAATCAATAGAATGTGTATCATTGATTAATCCGTTGTTATTATTGCTATATATGTTTGATTTGGCATAGTTACGTGGATTCCGCACACGTAGCCGTGTTTACTATAAACAAGTGATTCGGTTCGTAATCGATCCTCAGATTTCGGGACCTACAAGTGGTATCAGAGCATTGGCTCTTATCCTTGTTTAAAATCAAACTTGTTCTGTTTTTATCAAGTATTTTGTGTGTGTTTTTCTGAAAATGAGTTCTTGAAAAATTAATATTTTCTGAAAAATATTCATAAATCTGCTGTTTTATTGGTGTTTGCTACAGATTTTTATCAAAAACCTAAGTTAGATTGTTTGTTTATGCTTTAAACCGGGTTTTTAGTGAAAATCTAGTGTATTTTCGTGTTTCGGAAAATTATCGGTGATCGGAAAACTCATCGGAAAACTCATGTTCTTGGTGGTGTTCTTCATATCTTCATAGTTTGTTCTTATATAAACTGAGCATTTGATCTGATAAGTTATTTAAAACAAGTGTTGCACTTATAATATAATAACTTGACTTTTGTGTGTAAAAGTGATAATTGGTCACAGTCTCTGTTTCGTTGAAAATAAGAAGTTACAAACATACCTGTGTCAGGATAAATATCTTTGTTGTCTCATCTTATCCTTTGACTGGTCAGTAGATAAATATCTAAACCAACTGACTTTTACCCAGTTTTGACGAAACACACAGTCGACGAATCACATCTGTTTCGTCGCAACACTTTTGACGAATCAAACGTCTGTTTCGCCACAACATCTTTGACGAAACAAATTCTGTTTCGCCACAAATCACAATTATCACAAGTCTGTTTCGTCGTCATTCATTCAGACGAAACAAACCTGTTTCGTGAATTCTGTTTCGTCGAAAACAGATCTGTTTTACACAGAGGACTTATATCAGTTTGCTTACTGTTTGTTTTCAAGAAATTTGTGCAGGTACTATCATACATACATCAAATATGAGTTGTACTAGTCCATGGGATTGGAGTATGGATTCTAGACCACGTGAAGATCCGACGTCCGCAGCAGCGTGGGTAAAGAGTGTTTTTGGTCAACCAACTATAAGTGCCGGACAATGGGCTTTGGCATCCAATCAGAACCAAAACATTCAAAATCTTTTGATCAGTGAGAGCGAAACGGGTAGCAACAATCGCCCGCCAAAGTTGAATCATATGAACGAGTTTCCATCATGGAAAGGTCGTTTCATTACATATGTTCAAGGTCAAAGCACTGATATTTGGAGGTGTTTCATTACTCCACGCAATGATGCTCTTGAAGTAGCAGCTTCAACGGCCGAAGGTTTTACTAATATGCAGGAAAATGACAAGAAAGCATATGAATTTGAGAAAAAGTCATTTGCTGTTCTTACTCAAGCACTTCATAAAGATATCTATCATCAGTTTTCTTATTGTACGGACACGAAATCCTTATGGGATTGTTTGGTGACAAGAGGAGAAGGAAACGCAGCTTCCAGAAAGACACGGCATGATTTATTAAAGAAAGAGTTTGAATCGTTCCAGTTCTTGGAAAACGAAACTCTAAATGATATGACCACACGGTTTTATCATTTGATTAGTGAGATGTTTGCCTATGCTGTTACTGCATCTCAAAAGGAAGTTTGTGCACGATTTGCTGATTCTCTACCACCAAAGTGGAGTCCATACATTGAGCTTCTAAAGCATACAGGTATTCTAGATGCTGACACTATAACTATCTATGAATTTGTACAGAAGCTGGAACATAAAAATGATGAAGAAATCCGAAAAGCAAAACGCATTGCTGCTCCTCAGAATATTGAAATGTATTGTGGTGGAGGTTTTGACCCGTCAGCTAGTCTGAGGCAACCAAAGTTACAAACGGCGTTTGTATCAGATACAAACTCTTCTCCGTTTCCTCAACAAACTCAGACTTATTCTGGAGGAGGTTTTATTCCTTTTATACCTCCAGTTTCTACTACTCAACCTCAGGCATATTCAGGAGGAGGTTTTAATCCATCCCTACCACAACCACAAGTCTAACCACAACAACAACAGCAAGCTCATTATACCAACAATCCTCCAACTCCAAACCCTAACACAGTCAAAGTTGATACATCAAACCTCTCAAATGTTAGCATTGAAGTAGCAAAGGAACATATGGAACTTATTAATACCATGGTCAGTGCTTACTGCGGTTTGGTCGCCGGTCAAATTGGAAACATCAATTTAACCAACGAAGACTATCTACAAATCAACCGTGATGAAATGGAGTTGATGGATATAAAGTGGGCATTCGCAAGTGCTGTTAGAAGGGCGAAGGACTTTATGGTTCGAACAGGAAGAAGTTCTTTGGAAAGCAAACAAGATACAAAGTACGGTTTTGATAAAGAAGCAGTTACATGCTTCAATTGTGGGGAAAAGGGTCACTTCAAACGTGAGTGCACTCGACCAAGCAGACAAGGCAATCAGAACCCATTCCGTAATCAGACGAGTACTTCAAATGCTAATCAAGACAATCGTGGAAAAGGGATAGTGGCTGTAAACAACACCACTAACCAGAATCAGTCTGGACCATCAAATGAAAGTCGTGCATTAACTGTACAAGCTGATGAAGGGTTTAATTGGTCTTTACAACTTGGGGAAAGTGATCAAGGTAAAGGAGGAACGGCGTGTTATGCTAAGATTATCAATCACATCAAGCACGTTCATAAGGAAGAATTTTCTGATAGTGACGATAGTTCTGGTAATTCCGGGAGTTCTGATGAAGAAAGTTCTACTTCGAGTTCTGAATCTGATGTGAGCAAAGAAGCAAGTTCTAATCTTGATGACTTATTGCATGAAGCAGAAGAGTTGAAATGTCAGAAATCAGTTCTGATCAAGAAGGCTGAGGTAGTATCTAAAGAAATGGAGAAGTTCTTTTCTGAAGACGGATCTTTCTCTTATCAGACTGCCTTTATGGCAAATGTCTCAGATTCTACAAGTCAGGTAAAATCTGAAATTCTTATCAACTGTAGAGATTGTGAATATATGAAAAATGAATTTGATAGAATAAAGCTTCACTGTTGATGTTCAACAACTAGAATAAAAATTGGAGAGTTACTCTAACTCCCGATTTGTGCTCGATCACATTATTGATGTTCAACAACTAAAGGGAAACAAGAAAGGTGTTGGGTATAAGAAGTGTCCGCCCCCTTTGAGACATGATTATACTTATATGCCTGATGAAGAAGAAATGCCACGGTTTGAATCCAGTGTGCCTCTTGATTATGAGGAAGTAACTACTGGCCTAGGGTTCAAATCGGACAATTCTCCAAGTACAAATTCTGAGCAAAAAGATTCAACATCTACGAAACAAGGTCCTCCAACCATTGAGGACTATGAGTCGTCGGATGATGAACCTGAATCAGATGTGAGTAATCAGGATAAATCACTTGACAAACTTAAAGGAGTAGAAGTTCCAATTGAGAATCATATTCTGTGTGATCCTCCTACCCCTGCTGTTCAATCTGTTGTTCAACAAGTGATAAATCCTGTGTCTACTGTTAAAAGTAATATTGTGTTGTACACTTTGGTTGGTGACTCTAAAATCTATTCAGATAATGATTTTCCAATTAAAAATGTCAATCCTTCATTGATTGATAATGTTTTTGAAAATAACACAAGTAAGTTTGTGGGAAAGTCGATTCAGGGAGTTAATGTGACTCAATGTAATCCAATTCCTAAGACTGAAATTAAAAAGAAATTTGGAAATCAGAAATCACCTTCAAAGCAACAACCTATTGCTTCTAAGGGTAAACAATCAGATCAACGAGCTAAATTGTCTAATGTTTCCAACTCAAAATTTGAAACAAAAGGAGCTTGTTATCAGAAGAAAAACAGCAATGTTAAATTTGTGGAATCGAGGGGTACAGATAAAATTGAGACTTTTGCTAACAAGTCAAACAATGATTTTGTACAAGTCAAAATTTTAAAACGTGATAGTCAAAACAATTACACTCAACATTCAAATGGGTGTGATGAAAAAGCTAGTACCTCGGGTTATACAAGTTCGACATCTGCTCGTCGATCCAGTTCTCCTAAGTTTGTTGAAAGGAGAACGTGTTTTAAATGTGGAGAGTTTGGGCACATCATCAAAGATTGTGCTAACACTCCGAAAGCGAAATTTGTTGAAAGAGCATCACCTGAATCGATTCACCCTAAATGTCGTCCTGTTTCACCTAAACATGATAAAAGAACTATTAAAGAACAGGAATCGAAACAACGACATCAAGATGTGAAGAAAATAGAAAAGGCTTTAAAATCTAAGGTAAATTCTGTTCCAAGGGAACCAAGTTCACCTGTAAAACCAGAAATTTCAAAATTTGTTTACAAAACTCAATCTGGTAAACAAAAACAAACTTGGAAACCTAGGAAGAGTGAAGGTTCAGGGGGAGCTGTTTGTTTGAAAAACCATCAACAAATCGAGATCACTATTCGTGATGCTCAGGGACGACCCAAGACCACTTTGGCTTGGGTCCCCATCCTTAACTAATCATTGGATGATGTGTGCAGGATGTTCCAGGAGGAACTATTAATAGTCATTGGATTGTTGATAGTGGGGCATCTAGGCACATGACGGGCGACTTACGGCTTCTATATGATGTGAGAAACATTAAAGGAGGCTATGTTGCTTTCGCTGGAGACAAAGGCGGTTACATCACTGGAGAGGGAATGATTTCCAATGGTGTGGTATGTTTCGATAAGATCAATTATGTTCGTCAAATTGATCATAATCTTCTCAGTGTGTCGCAAATCTGCGATAAAAAGTTCACCGTGCATTTCGATGATGCTGGTTGTTATGTGCTTAAACCTGGTTTCACAATTCCTGATGAATGGATTCTCTTATCGGCTCC
>JARYGA010021329.1:0-29014 GCA_030545235.1 Helianthus tuberosus
TTCATAAATTGTCGAGTGATTATAAAATTTGACTTTGAGAAATGGTTATGTGCAATCATGCCTTATCTTAGGTTAGGATTTACGTGTCCGAGGTAACAAAGTGCATTACGGTCTGTTGTCTATGACGTTGATAGCAATTGGCACCTATGCTTCGTGATAGAAATCCGTTAATCACTATATGCAATTGAATCAAGTTAAAACATGTAGAAACCCTAGGTCTAACAATTATCAAACCGGGTGTGATCCGTTTTCCCAATTCTCGTTTTCAATTTAATAGTTTAGTCTTGCAATCTTAGTTAATAAACCGTGGTTTTAGATAACATCAAATTGTTGGTTCACGCCGACTTCTTTTCAAATTAAACAACCAAATAAAATTAGCAAGCTTCATAATCACTTTGTACATTTTTGTAAATAGTCTAACTAATCGAACAGGTCATGCGTTACTAACCACATGCTCTTCGTGGATACGATACCCGACTTACCCTAGCTACCTAGGTTTAATCGGGCTTTTGACTGATCGGGATGACACGGTCAAGTCAAGCGTTCTCATTTAAACATTCCCCGGTATATATATATATATATATATATATATATATATATATATATATATATGTACGGGATCAGGAAAAAACGCCCTAAAGTGTGAGAACGGTGAGAACGGATCCTGGCCCAACACATGGCACACGATATAGTGAAGGGCTGAGGGGCTTTTTTATCCTTTTAAATTCTTTTTTTCAATTCGTCTCATAACACCGCTTCATTTTTTTGGCGTTTAGTTGGATTCAACAATACATGGCGTTTTTATTGTTTTTTTTATATCACATGCATAGTAAATATTTTGGCGTTTATGGTGTTTAGTAAAATCTTTGAGTAATTATAATTTCTTTTCCTCCATGGCGTTTACCAAAATCATTAGGCGTTTTTGTAGATTTCAACAGTTCATATATGTTATCTAGGTAAATTTCTTGGCGTTCATGGCATTTTTAAATGCATTAGTAATTTAAAATAGTACAGCTAAGATGAAATCAAACAAAAACTAATAGTCTTCTGTGGATGGTATTACATCAGAGATGTAACCATCGCTTTGTTCATCACTCTCCTCGGACTCATTATCATCATCATCATCATCTTGTTCATTGGCGTATAACGCCATAATCTCGTCTCTTCTTTGTTGCATCCTATACTTGAATGTATTCACAATGCTGGATCTAGCATCGTTCGAAGGTGCTAAATCACAGAGCTGTTCAATAAGATGCAGTCTATCTGGGTTCAGCACTTCGTCCATTGTCAATGAATAATCATCCCCGTGTTAAAAGCTCACCCTCACCGTTCTTGATTGTTCATCTAGAATCCAACTGTTACCTTTTGGTATAACAGAATCGTCATCATCATCATCTTTTGGAAATTTTCTCTTTAATCTTCTTATTACCGTTCGATTCCTCTCACAATCGTAGGCCACTGGGACCCCAAGGGCTAGAATATCCCTTTGAACAGATTCATCCATACTAAGTATGGCCTTGATTGTTTTGACTTTCACCCTTCTCTTGTGAGAGAACTTTAGGACGAAACGTCCCTCTGACCTATCAAACCTCCATGCAATAACCTGTGCCATTTTTTGTTGAATTGTATGGCGTTTTATATAATGCATGGCGTTTTTAGTGAATATGTGGAGTGTGAAGCTTTTTGTGTTAGCTGTTGTACTTATATAATGAGCTTTTTTTTTCTTTTTTTTGGCGCCAGGTAGATATATGTTTTTTGCGGTAAAAAATATCAGTAATTTTTTTGATGTGTATTTTGTGTATCAAGTGTTGTGCCATGTGGGATGCAGGCCTATAAAGTGACAGGTAAGTATGGCGTTTTGAAAAGATAAATAAATTCAATTTCCAATGTAGATGTCTTTAATATAATAAATGTTAGTATTAATGTTTCCGTCTCTTCAAAATTGCTTTGATTGTCCTAACATACACCCTTCTTCAGTTGTCAAAACGTATGACAAATCTTCTGATTCTCAGAGTGTATCTCCATGAAATGATGGTTGCCATTTTTGGCGTTTTGGTTAAACTTGGCGTTTTTGGTAAAAGATGTTTTTTAGAATGATGGATTGAAGTGATTATGGAAGCGATGTTTAACGTCGTTTTATATAATGATGTTTTTGGCGCATAATTTAGGAGATAATTTCTTCTAATAAATGTTAATAATTGAATTTCAGTTACTGTGTTGTTTCATCTTCCTGTAATCTCCAACGCATTTTATCACTATTTTTTGGTGTTTTGTATTAATGGTGTTATATTTTTTTGAATGGCCTGTTCTCATTTTAGTTGGCGTTTTGAATTTGAGCGGTAAAAGACATTTTTACCCTTAATGAAGCACGTCTACTTAATAAAATTGGTGTTATTTACGAAAACACCACCGCGCCAATCTAGTCCATAGATTGTTTTGATCGGAAGATCCATAAGCGTTCTCACTGTTCTCACACTTTTCACCGTTTTCTCTAAATCCTGACCCTATATATGTATGTGTGTGAGTGTGTGTGTGTGTGTATATATATATATATAGGTACGGGATCAGGAGAGAACGGTGAAAAGTATGAGAACGGATCCTGGCCCAACACGTGGCAGGGGGCGCTAATTGATATGCAGGGGTACGATTGTCCTTTTATACGTTCCCTCCTTATCCGCGTTATAAATCTCTTTCAAATTAAAACTCCAAAGATTTCTGGTTCTCGGAAACGCCTGAAATCTAAATAGGAGATAGCAATCGAGAAAAAGAAGTCAAAGTCGAAACCCGAGGCCAAAGAAAGACAGTGTCAGAACTGCAAAGGTTATGGACACTACGCAACGACATGCAAACATGCCATAATTAAAAGAAGATCGGCAAGGTCTTCGAGAGCCAGTGAAGAGTAGTTTGGCGTTTTGTATTTTTCATTCTTACAGAACACACACAGATGGTCTTCGAGAGATAGTGAAGAGTAGTCTGGCGTTTTGTATTTTTCATTCTTACAGAACACACACATATCTTAGTTTGGCGTTTTACATCATTCTTTATACATCATTTTTTTCCATCTTTTTTTTTTCGACCTATTTGTTCATAACATGTTACTTCAAAGTTACATAACAAACAATATAAGATCGGACAACCAAATCAAACGCCAAAAAAAAAAAAAACAACGCCACTAAATAAAACTACCATAAACCTCTAATTTTGGTCATGCTAAACTCAATAATGTTTTGCTAAACGAGATGGATAACATTGGTAATCCTCAGTCAAGAAAGATGTCTAACAATGTTGTCCATCCCGTTCAGCTAAACTTTATTGAGAACAAAATTGAATCTCAATGAAATGACGTTTTTGAAATTTTGTGGTTGTTGTATGTTTTGGCGTTTATATTGAGGTGGATAACATTGGTAATCCTCAGTCAAGAAAGATGTCTAACAATGTTGTCCATCCCGTTCAGCTAAACTTTATTGAGAACAAAATTGAATCTCAATGAAATGACGTTTTTGAAATTTTGTGGTTGTTGTATGTTTTGGCGTTTATATTGAGGATTTTGCCCATCACATCAAGCGAAAGTTTACTGAGAAAATAGCGTATCTCAAAGAAACATGGATTGGAATCTTTGATATTTGGGGTTTTTGGCGATTCTAAGATAAATGGTATATAGGAAAATATGCGTTTGGGTTTCGGTGTGGTTATTAGTAGGTCTGAGAGGTTGTTTATATAGAAGTTTTTGGCGCGTATTTTAGGCGCGATTTTTATTATAGGAAATGCTAGTAATTAAGTTCCGTCGTTTCAGTACTGTTTGTTCAGCTTTATCGGCAAAAAACAAAGTTTGGCGTTTTATATCTAATGGCGTTTAGATTAGGATGATGTGTGCTATGTGGGTTAAGGCGGGATTCTAATGGCGTTTTATTAATGAGTTTGGCGTTTTGTGTAGAGAAGTCAAAAGACTTTTTTACCCTTAATGAAGCACGCCACACTAATAAAAGTGATGTTATTTACGAAAACGCCACCGCGTCATCTAGTCCATAGATTGTTTTGATCTGACGATCCATAACCGTTCTCTCCGTTCTCATACTTTTCACCGTTTTCTCTAAATCCTAGAATTCTTTATGAACGATAATTATGATATTACAAACGATAATTATGCATCTATTACAAACCAAATGTGTTAATATTTAAAATGAAAGCTTAGCAAGTGACTAATTAGATATATGATATTGGATGGTGAGTTGAATGGGTGAAATTAAACACAACCTTTATATTTATTTGTTTAAAAAATTATCCACAAAAATTTGCACACAGGCTAAAGTCATATTGTGTTCACGTTATGTTTAAGCCGATATTTGTGAATATGAGTAACAGATGACCCAATCTCTAATGAAAATTCCGTTTTTCTTGTAATTGGCGTCTTTTGATTTGTTTTCCTTGCTTTTTCCTCACTACTAGTTGACATACTTGAGCTTATATTTTAGCTGGTGATTAAAAGAATCAAGTGGAACAGATTAATGATGAGAATGGGTAGTTAAAAGTAATGAATTAAATTTCTGAAAACAAAGAATATGTGAAAAGCTAGCATAATAGTGAAAAATTTACCTATTTTTGTTTTCAGAAATTTAATTCATTACTTTTAACTTTCTCTTTAAATAGATAGGTATTAGTATTACCTATTACCTATCTATTTAAAGAGAAAGTTTAGGAATAGTATTTGATTGTTACCTATCTATTTAAAGAGAAAGTTAAGGAGTAATATTGGATTGTGATCAGAGGGGGCGGTTGCCAATAGTGGTGGACACATTAATTTTTTCCTTAGGGATGCGGAATATTTTTAATTATATTAGGCCCCTTGATATATAAAAAAATCATGTTCATATCGGGTCGGATTGGGACGGGTCATGTAAAACAACAGAACATCAAGCTAAAATTTATATAATAATAAAAACACGTCAAATGGCGATACAGACATATTTAATTAGTTTAATTTCTAGAATAAATAGTCAAATGAAAAATTAAGAATCAAAATATCATAAAACTTTTAATGTTAACATTGCTATTATTTTAAAATCTAAATATGAACTTTTCACTACGTCAAAAATGCCTTTGGTCAAAGATTTCTCAAAACTGGCAAGCTACATATTCGACTAAATGTGTGGCTAAAGGTCATTTCTGATATTTTAAAACACTTATAGCCAGACATATTATTATTAGTGTGACCACTGATTAACAATCGGTTACATACTATTTGTTGATGAAAAACCTCAAACTAATCGGCAGAAGTTAACACTTGCCCTTGGATCTTCACCTGTGATGGTGCGCACCAAACCCTTACTTGGTCTTAATCAATCAGAGTAACCGTATCACTTGAACTTAATCAACCGAGAAAAATTCACCAACTCTTTGTTACCAAAACTTTGTGTCACAAAAATTTAAAATCAATTTCTTTTGGTCACTAAAAACCTTTTGGGTTCAAAAGTTTCACTAAAAATACTTGTCAAAACAAATATTATCATTTTATTTATCTGAACTTTAAGTAATTAAAAGTTGTCACTTAAAATTTGTCACCACAACTATTTTCACACAAATCATTGTCACAAGATCAACCGAAAACCACACCTACTTCGAATCAAACCAAATCAATGTGCTTTCACACCGTATAATGGCGAATCAAATTGAATTAAACCAAAATAATACCAAACTTCTCCAATTTGCCCAATTATTTATCTTTGTTTAGTTCAAATCTTCGGTCCTTAATTCTGATATCCCATCCAATTTACTTCAACTAAACCGTTTCAAATTCTGAATTTCACTGTGTTACTTCAACCTTATTCAGCCCAATAATGACAAACAAAGGGAGTTTAATTTGTAGCCTAAATTCAAACCAACACTTGATGTATGAGCCCACTATTATTGTGTTGACAGTTACCAACTAACTAATGGTCCAATCCAATTTCACTAAATCTCATCCATTTAATTGGCGCAAACCAAACTCCATTGGCTCATCTTCTCACACATGTTAGCCCGCACTTTGACTAAAGAGTAACAGCCTACTTTAGAATTTTCAATTTATAAACTAATCAACCTTCAATATGTTCCACTTAATTTGAACCGCCCCAAACTAATACATGTAACACCACACGGTGTGGGGCGTGGAGAGGGGAGGAGAGGAGAAGCCCCTCCATGCCCCCAACACTGCCCCGTACCTTGGCGTGGGGGAGGGGCATGGAGAAGATGACCGGCGTGGGGGCAAATGTGATGATGAGGTGGCGCGATTTGGTCGGTGGGTGATGGAAAGAGTCATTGAACGGCTCTTTTGTTTAAAAAAAATTCTAAAATTTTTATCATATAAACCACATTAAACACAACCTATTCACAGTTTTTCTCCGTACGAACACATTCTTTCGCTCTCAAATTCCTCTGATTACATAAAAATTGCAATCATCATCTTCGCTTGACAAATTTGTTTTATCATCTTCGTTTGACGAGGGAGCGGAACTAATAACATCATCGCTTTAGAAAGTCGTTCGGTGTATATTTGAAGATGTCGATAGCTCACAACCCAAAAGGAGGAAACATATAATACACGATCGGCTCGTCACACAAGAATTATTGGTAAGTGATCATTTTTCACCCAACCTAACAAATGATGATAGGAGTTTTAGGCGACGTTTTTTCGTATGAGCCTAGGTTTATTTCTAAATATAGTGAATGATTTAGAAAGTAAATATGAATGTTTCCAACAAAACCCGATGCACCTGGTAATATGGAATTTAGCATGTTGCAAAAAGTCAGAGCCCCGATTAGACAATTGGCTTATTACACTTGTTTAGACATAATGGATGATTATTTAAAAATGCCGGAACAAGTGGCAAGGGAAAGTCTTCAATATTTTTGTGAGTATGTTATAGAACTATACATAAAAAAAATACTTGAGAAAACCTACGTCTAGTGGCATACAACAAATTTTGGAGTTTCATGAACATAAACATGGTTTCCCCGAGATGATTGGTAGTATAGATTGTACGAAATGGGAGTGGCAACTTTGTCCAACTACGTGGCGCGGCCAACACACGAGTAGACATAAAAACGCCGGCTACGATGCTTGAAGAGGTTGCATCAGAAGATATTTGGTTTTGGCAAGCATTCATTGGTATGGCTGCTTCGAATAACGATATAAATATTCTTAATAATCACCCGTTTTCAATATCTATATGTTGGACTAAAGGCCTCTTATTTTACACGGGCTAAAACGTTGTGTTTGTAAAAGTATTTACACGGGCTACAACATTGGATGAAAAGAGAAAAAAATTTAACGTAGCTCAAATGACGTCACAAAAAGACGTGGAACGAGCTTTTGGTGTTTTGCAAAGATGACGATTTTTGAGCATTCCATGTTGGATTATGGAAAAATATAAAGTTAAAAATGTGATGTACGTGTGCATTATTTTACACAACACGATTTTGGAGGATGAAGGAGGTACTATTTGCGGATACTATGAGAAGGATAAGCAACCAAATAATGAAGACATCGGTGATGGAGTGAGATAATTAAACAAACCTCAAAATTTTAATAAATAGACGCATCACAACCCTCGAGCATATTTGGTTGAACACATTGGAATCTTCTATGATACAACGACGATGACGAGGATGATAATTAAAATATGTAATTTTTGTATTTTCTGTATTTTTAGTAGAAATTTTATTGTCTTTATCAGTTTAATTAATATGGTGTTTGTTTTTAATTTAATTGATTTGTTTTTTAAAAAGAAAAATTAAAATAAAAAACCAAAAACGTCCCTCCACCACACCCCACCACCCTCATTGTTTTCCGGGCTTGGAGGGTAAAGCTCCCTTAGTCTGCAGGGTATAGGGTTCGTCCTCACCCTGTCGAGGAACGGCGACGGTCGTCACACCGTGCCCCCCCCCCCCCCCACGTCCCGTCCTAATCGTCGAGTGTAAGACGCTGGCGACGAAGAAAAAATTGGGGGCCCTTCCATTCAAATGTTACCGTTACATTAAAAAAAATCTAATTTAATTCAAATGTTACCGTTAAATTAAAAAAATTTCTAATTTAAAAAAATACCCACTTCACTCCCACTTTTATAAATACTCACCTCTTTTACACTATTTTTCACAATTTTTCACCCACTACAATCTCATATCTCTCTCACATTTTATAACCCCTCTTCCCTTTTTATAAAAACTCATCAATTTTTATACCATTTTTTACCCGCTACCACCCGATCTCTCTCTAAAAAATTATCATGGCTTCACCTTCTTCCATTTCTTCAATTTCTTCCATTTCTTCATCTTCTTCGTCTACGTGGTATTCATCATCTTCGGAAGAGGATGCTATTATGCACAACATGATTATGAACGCGACTCAGGTCTTCATGGCGGGTGATGAAGCGTCGTCCCAACGGCTAACTAGACGAGCAAAATTAAACCGAGACCAAGAAGGTACTTTACTATTTTTTCTTATGTTTTATATAAATTTGAATATGTATTTTATAATAAATTTCATTTATGTTTCGTTTTAAATTTATAGCCGCCCACGATAAACTAGTAGCCGATTATTTTGCCGACGAACTCGTGTACCCAGCCGAGATTTTTCGACGTCGGTTCCGCATGAGTCGTCCACTTTTTTTAAGTATCGCAGGCGACATGACCCAGTCTGATCCGTTTTTTACACTGCGAAACCACGCTAGGGGGCAAAGGGGTTTCAGTAATTTATAAAAATGTACGTCGGCCATTCGCCAACTGGCATACGGTTACGCACCCGATGCATTAGACGAGTATATAAGGATGTCTGTAAGAACCGCACGTCTATGTTTGCACAAGTTTTGCGAATGGGTTGTCAAATTGTATAGCAAGAGATACCTGCGGAAACCGAACGCAAACGACGTTCAAAAATTATATCAAGCACACGAACAGAGACATGGTTTCCCAGGAATGCTCGGGAGCATTGATTGCATACACTGGCCGTGGCAGAACTGCCCAGTTGCCTGGCAAGGTCAGTATACTAGGGGAGATCATGGACATCCGACTATTATTCTAGAGGTTGTTGCGTCACAGGATCTCTGGATCTAACATGCTTTTTTTGTTCTACCTCCAGTCACAGATATTTGAGGATGTAGTGGCGGGTACAGGTCCAGACACAAGTTTTACGGTTTCGGGGGTGGAATACAAGCGAGGTTACTATCTAGCCGATGGAATATACCCAACATACTCGACAATCGTTAAAACTATTCCGCACCCGACAGATGAAAAAAGAAAAAAATTTGCGAAGTATGAAGAGGGTGCGAGAAAAGATATTGAACGAGCTTTTGGTATTCTACAAAAAAATGGCAAATCATTGAACATCCAGCACGTTCGGCTACACCAAAGCGGTTACGACACATTATGTACGCTTGTATCATCCTTCATAACATGATCATTGAAGACGAAGGTAGAGCGATATGCGAGTACGACGAAAACGCGTCTACTGGAAATTCTGTTCCAGTTAGTGGGGAACAACAAGATTTGAACAATTTCGCTCTACGTCACGAGTACACACATCATAACCTACAAGCGGACTTGGTGGAGTACATTTGGAACAACGCTCAAAACGAACCTGACGACGACATGGAAGACGAAGAATAGTAGCTTATTTTAATATATTAGGATTTTTTTTAAGTTTAGGTTTTTTTTAAGTTTATTTTTTTAAGTTTATATTTTTTTTAAGTTTATGTAATATTTTTTAATATTAATGAAAATATTGTGTTAGTTTATTTGTTAAATGTTAAAAAAAAAGTAGAAGATTAAAAAAAACATAAAAGTGGTGGGGTGGACTATGACTAGGACCATCCTCCATACCCTTTAGTTTTGTGGGATGGACCATCCTTGGGAGGACTATGACGTGACGGCTACGTGGCGGATCATCCTCCCTTGGAGGCCATCACCATACCCTCTTGCCTTAACACATTGTGTGTTCTAAGAATTCAAGGACCTGGGCCACCACAATATGTATCAAGTCATGTTCCACATCTGGAAATGTCAGTCTAGTAGTTGATTTAATGTGTTGTCATACTCCACTTTTCTTCTTTGTGTAACACCAACAACCCTAATGTTAACGACGTCATCACCTTCTTCTGTATATTTCTCAAAACAAACTCTAAAGCTTTGTTTCCGAGTTTGTTTAAAGAAGCGTTAGAGTTTTGACATAATTCTTCTCAGAGTAAACGCTTCAAGAAAATTGTTATCCTACACATGAACACTGATATCTAAATAGAAACGCACCAAAAAACACAATTTTTTTCCGAAAGTCAAATTCTTCACATTTTCAAAACATGCTACTTTCTCTCTCTAAACACACAATACTATGTGTTTTTGGTAACCAATGAAGAACGATAATGAAAGTTTGAATCTTCAATATTAACAATAAATGATGAACATGAATTTAGAAATTTAGATGAACCGACTTAAATTTCTTGTTGAACGAAGTGCGCCTATTAAATTTTGATAGATGTGACACCAAATTGAAAATTAAAACCGTGATTACCGTAAAATGTTTCAATGATTGAGTGATTTTTTTTTGTATTTTAACCAATTGGAAACCTGTTGCTACAATGATTATATGGTGGATAATTAGTATGTATTGTTTATAGAATGATACATGATGCAACAAATACAAGACTGGTGATAGTAGCTAGACTGGTTAGGCAAAAGACTTGAAAGGTTCCGGTGTGCCTAACGCAGGTCGTGGGGTCCCCCCACGTTTGCAAGACGTGGAGAGAGGTTCACTAGTTATGATTTGTTGTTTGTTCAGGATCCTCAACTGAAAGGTGTTCAGCTTCGAATGCAAGAGCAGTAGAAATGTGTGTGGTGAATGTGAAGAGAGGAGACTTGCATGAAGCAAGTGCTCGAGAAGAAAGACCAGAGATCCCGAGGGAATCAGAGCTGATCGAAATGTCTTTCAACACTAAATGAAGTGTCATTTTATAGGAAAAGACATCGCCCAAAGAGGAAACCATGGACTAGTGAAACATGCTTGCAGTGGAGGACTTACCCTTTTAGGGGTTCAAGCGTTTGGACCTGCGGATAAAAGACTACACTCTGTGCACTCGTTCTACTTTTACGGCTGGGAGAGTTGTTCAAGTAATCAGTGACATGACTGATTACTGTACACGTGCTGCCTTAGCTCAGTTCCCGGGTTTTAAACCTTTGAACCTTTTAACCCTTCAAGCTGTCATGTATTCTTGGTCGTTTCATTTAGGTTTGGGCTACCCCCGTCATCAGCCCCCAAAGTCAGAGGTTTTTTGGTGTAAGCACAAATGCTTCTGACTTTTTGTACATGTATTTTATTTTGCTTGAAGGCTTCAAGGCTTCGAAGCTTGAAAGGTTGAAAACGGTTGAGCTTTTTGATTTTTGAATTTTGACAAGACAGTTGATATGACTTGTGGCAGTTTTCTTTGTGTCAGGCGGCGGTTTTAATACCCTTGTGTAATTATAACATTTCTTCTTCATTAATTTACATTAATTTTTTAGAAGAAACATCATTTGCACCATTCCTCTCAAGTTTTCTTTCCCTTTTCTCCGTTCAGGTTAGTTCCGATTTCCTATTTTCTAGTTATTTTCTTATAGCATGGGTGCTCGTAAAGATTTAGCGAAATTGTTTTCTCGATTAACTCAAGAGGAAGTAGAAAATTTCTGTATGGAATGGGGGATTGGGGTGAAGTTTAAACCGGTTGCACCGGCTTGTGATGTTTCAATCGATAAGTGCCCCCTGGTTCCATTGCTCTCTATTGTCGCCATTTTGAGTTTTCAAACCTTCGTCATCCGTTTTCGAACTTTGTTTTGAATGTCTTAGAGTATTATCGCGCATCCTTTGGCCGGATTCACCCTCAGGGTCTGGCTAGGGTTTTGCACTTTGAAGTTTTATGTCGGGCTTCCGGGTATTATCCCACTCTTTTATCCTTCCGTCGTTTTTTCCGGTTGGCCAAGAATGGTGACGGGTTTACATTCGAAACATCTCAGGTTGATACCTGTTTAATTTCATATATGGCATCTAGTCTTGGTGTTTGGAAAGACCGGTTTTTCTGGGTTTCAGATGAAATTGTTCCTTTTAAGTTTGTTTGGAGGCATCTGGATGCCGTTTCAAATGAGCCTGAACCCTCTGCTTCCGAGATAAATATCCATTTTCTTGATACTCTTAGGGAGTGCCCTTCAAGGCTTCGTCTCTTTCCCGAGCACTTACTGGTGTTGTTGGGTCTAAGTAAGTTATGGGACAAACGTGATCGGGATCCGATGCTTATGAGAGATGGGCAGGGTATGCATTTGTCTTGTTATGCTATTATGTTCTTATTTTTTGCTTGCTTATATATTTTATTTTTTTTTATTTTGTAGTGATGTCTGCACTTGATTTTATCAAGAGTGATGATACTTCCGTGTTGCTTTTGGGGATGTTGCGGCTACTCCGGGTGAAGATGCAGTTGTTAGGGGATCTGAGCATAGGTTCGAGGGTTTTGGCTATGTGAATGTTCCTAATGTTAGAGGTTTCACTAAGGCTCCGGGCTCCAAGGTTTCTGTTCATCGTTCGAACCGTCGCTTGAAAGGTGCTGATCATCCTTCTGGCTCAGAGGCCATTGACATTAGTGATGACATAGAAGTGTCTGCGGAATAGGTTCTTGAGGTTGAAGTGGGAAAGGGTAAGGAAAAAGAACTAGTGGTTTCTGGGAAGAAGAAGAAGTTGGTTAAGAAAGGTAGCACTCCTACCATCCAGGGTTCATCGGGCAAAAGTGTTGAGAGCTTGGAGGGTCCTGAAGCTAAAGAAGTTTATGTTCCCAACTGGGATGTGAAGGTTGGGGATAGCTTCAAGGATCCGACTGTTTGTGCTGAGGTATTAGCTCATTTTGCTCCTCCTGGTGTTCAGAAATGGAAGCCGCACTTTATCTCAAGATTGATGCTAAGCTCCTGTAACCTTTCGGCCCTGTTGGCTGAAGGTGTTACCCATTTCACAAAGGGTATGCAGGAGTACGAAGAAGCTTCCAAGAAGAAGGACAAGATGAAAGCCTCTATGGCTGTAATGAAGAAGGAGGTTGAAGGGTTCTCTAAGAAAGAGGAGGTTGAAGGGTTCTCTAAGAAAGAGGAGGCTTGGGTGAAGAAGGTTGGAGAATTGACTAGGAGACATGAGATTGAGGTGAACGATCTCAAGAAAAGTTTTGAAGCTGACCGATTGAAACTGAAGGCTGATAGGGAAGCCTTGAATGTTCAGCAGAGGGCCTTCGAAGAAGATAAGGAAGGTTTGAAGTCTTTGGTTGCTCAAGCCACTGGTGATAACCAGTGGCTCATTGAGCAAGGTTTTCATCAAGTTGTTACCTACCTTCTTCATTCTAAGGATTTCAATTATGCTCTTGGAGAAGTTTACACCAAACTGCTCAACTTGGGGAAACATCAAGGCCATATCGCTGGTTATAAACTTCATGAATCTGGTCAGCCCTTAGAGCAGTCTCCCTTGTATCGCCCTGAAGCTTCTGATGTTTTCAAAGGTTCCGTTCAGCAGATGGAGAGGTTGATTTACCCCTATGTAAGTCAGGTTGCAGCTTGTTTTGGCAAACCTCTTTCTGTTTTGCAAGAGCTAAAGCCGGATGGGCTTAATGAAAAGGTTTGTGCTGAAGTGCTTGACTCCCTTTCGAGGAAGCGTTCTCGTTCAGGGGATAGTGAGGAGACCTTTTCGGGAGAACCTGATGCTTCAAAAGATGCAAGCCTCGAAGGTTCAGCGGTTGGTGATGATGGTGGTTCAAAAGTGAAGAAGTCGAATAAGGCCAAGAAGGCTAAAGGTAATGGTTCTAGGGCTTCTAAGCCTCCTTCTGATGTTTGAACAATATTCGTAGCTTTCTTAGCACCCCTAAACAATTTGATGTTTGTATGTTACTTTGAACATTTTTAGGTTTTTCAGAAACCCTTAAGGTTTCTGTTTTGTGGTTGTGGCTGGCCTTAGTGGCCGTTTGGACAATGTTTATGTTTATAAACCTTTCAGGTTTGTTTTAACTTGTTTGGATGTTAACTATCTTTCTATTACTTTCCTTGTGTTGTGATTTTTTATACGTAGTTGTATATTTTGTAAGGCAGTTTTGTGGGTATTAGTAGCCTTCGAGGCTTCCTGTTGCTACTTGGTTTTTATGCCTTGGTTTGTATTTCTGATTTTTGGTTGTATGCAGTCTTTGTTGTGTTGTCCCTTTTTATGTTTGTGACCTTGTCTTTGTTGGGTTTGTGTTGTCTTTATGTTTTTTTATACCTTAAAGGGTTTAGTGCTGCAGTCACTTAGCCTTGGTATTTTTAACAAGAAGACATAGCACCTATCGTATCTATTATTTTTCTTTGTTTGGTTTTGGTTCGTAAGCCTGTTAATAATGATTTGTTTTCTAGAACTTTTACAAGGCTTAAGGAACATTTGGTGTAGGTTGTTCAGACCCGTCTATGAGACAACTTTGTTTTTGATAATTTCATAACTCTCATGGAGTTATATTGATTTAGGAACTCACCCCTTATATAGGTTCATTTAACCCTTGAACCTGTTGAGCGATATGGCCTGGGAGCTCATCCCCTAACATTGTATTTGCCATGGAGTTTTTTGCTAGGTTCTCAACCTGATTTTAGGATAGAAAGACAAATTTGATAAAACATCATCATTCATTCAAGAGATATTGTTTTACAAAAAGTGAGCATGGGACAACTCTTGAAATACAATTCTTGAAATACAAACTAAACTTTCTTGATCAGACATGGAACCTTTTAAGGGTCTTGCCATTCCAATGTCTGGGAAGCCTTTTACCCTCTACATCGGCTAGTTTATAGGATCCACCCTTATGTGCTTCAAGGATTGTATATGGCCCTTCCCATTTTGGGCCAAGTTTTCCTTGGTTCTCTTTTTTACTAGCCTCATTGTTTCTAAGCACCAGGTCTCCTGGCTTGAAGCGTTCATGCTTGACTCTTTTGTTGTAATAAGCTTCCATCTTTTGTTTGTACTTG
Organism: Helianthus tuberosus; assembly: GCA_030545235.1. NCBI lineage: Eukaryota > Viridiplantae > Streptophyta > Magnoliopsida > Asterales > Asteraceae > Helianthus > Helianthus tuberosus. The sequence goes on from JARYGA010021329.1 coordinate 15,007, forward strand.
GCTTCTTGAATTGCAGCTTGGTCTCGTGTTTCTTCTAGGAGTTGCAAGTTCAACAGGGTCTCTTTGTTGTTTGCTTCAGGGTCCATGTCGAGTGTTCTTTGAGTTACAACTCCTATTTCAGCTGGAATCACGGCTTTGGATCCGAATACCAAGCTATAAGGTGTTCTTTTATGGCTTGTTTTTTCCGTTGTTCGTATCGCCCATAAAACATTTGGCAATTCTTCAAGCCAATTAGCTTCATGCCTTCCCAACCTCATATTGATACCTTCGACAAGGTTCCGATTTGTTCTTTCCACTTGGCCGTTTGATTGTGGGTATGCAACTGAGCTGAATACCTGAGTTATTCTGAACTCTTTGCACAAAGTGCTTAAAGGTTTCTCAGGGAATTGTTTCCCATTGTCTGTGACCAAGACTCCCGGCAACCCGTAGCGGCAAATGATGTTTTCCCAAACAAAGTCAATGACTTGTTTGCCTGTGATTTTTGCAAGTGGTTTGACTTCAGGCCACTTGGTAAAGTAATCTATGGCCACCAACAAAAACTTTACTCCACCGTTGGCCGGTGGGAACGTACCAACGATATCCATTCCCCATTTGTGAAATGGCCAAGCTGAAGATATTGGGACAAGGTCGTGCTTGGGGCTCTTGGGTACCGGTGCATGTATTTGACAAGCTTCACATTTTCTTAATTGTTCTGTAGCGTCTCGGTGCATTGAAGGCCAAAAATACCCGAGGTTCATTAGTTTAGCAACCACCGTTCTAGCTCCAAAATGAGCTCCACATATCCCCTCATGAACCTCTTTGACCAGGTACTGGCTTTGTTCCGGCCTACACATCTCAGTAAAGGTGCAAGATAGCCCTTTTTGTAGAGGATCTCGTCCTGCAACACGTACTGCCTTGATTTGATTTTAACCATTTCAGCCTCTACTTGGTCACCGGGTAATTCACCGTTTTTGAGGAATTTTTTTAATAGGAGTCATCCAATTGGGACCCTCTTCGGTGATTATCATATCTTGAACCTCCAATTCTTGAATCGAGGGAGCTTTCAATACCTCCACCAATACCTTTTTTGTAAGGTGGGCAAAGGTGAGGGAGGCAAGCTTACTCAAGGCATCTGCCCTCTTGTTTTGAGATATCGGGACTTGATTTATGGTACATGTGTAGAAGGTGTTTCTCAATTCCTTGGCTTTTTCTTTGTATTTTCTCATGTTGGGCTCTTTTGCAACGTAGCAGTCATTGACTTGGCTTGACACAAGCAACGAGTCAGTGAAGACTTGAAGCTTTTGAACCTTCATCTCTTTGGCTATCTTTAACCCAGCTATCAATGCTTCGTATTCAGCTTCATTTTTTGTGGTCTGGAATTCAAATCGAAGAGCATATGTGAATTCTAAGCCTTCAGGGTTGATTAAAATGAGCCCAGCTCCTGACCATTCAACGCTTGAAGCTCCGTCGGTGTAGAGCTTCCAGGCTTCAGGGTCAGAAGGTTCAGCCATAGTTGTATTCACTTCCGTGACGGCTTACTTTGGGACTTCCACAATGAAGTCGGCCAAGACTTGAGCTTTGATGGCTTTTCTTGGGACATAGGTGATTTTGTGCTCACCCAATTCCACAGCCCATTTAGCCAGCCTTCCTGAATTTTCTAGTTTATCAAGCACACTCTTTATGGGTTGGTCGATGACCACTTGTATAGGGTGTGCTTCGAAATACCTTCGAAGCCTTCTAGCCGTTTGGACTAGGGCTAAGGCAAGCTTCTCCAGAGGAGGATACTTGATTTCTGCCAATTTTAAAATTTTGCTGAAAAATATACGGGTACCTGAACTATGTTTCGTTCAATGGTTAAGACCGCGCTCATTGCTTCCTCAGCAACGGAGAGGTATACAGAGATCAGCTCTCCTGTTTCCGGGGCTGCAATATCAGGAAGTGAAGCCAGGTGCAGCTTCATCTGGTTGAAAGCTTGTTCTGCTTCTTCAGTCCACTTGAAATCTTTTTTGTCGGAACACCCTTTAAGCGTTTTAAAGAAAGGTAAAGATTTTTCAGCCAGTTTTGAGGTAAAACGCTTCAGGGCCGCGAGCTTTCCATTCAGACTTTCTACTTCCTTTTTGCTTTGTGGAGGCATAGTTTCAAGAACGGCTTTAACTTTGTTTGGATTGGCCTTTATACTTTATTTTCCTACAATGCGCCCCAGAAACTTACCTTCTTCAAACCCAAACGAACATTTCTCGGGGTTGAGTTTCATGTTAACCTTCCTTAGGTTCTTGAAGGTCTCTTGGATGTCATCAAGCATTTAGTATTCTGTTTTGCTTTTGATTACCAAATCATCGACATATGCTTCCATGTTTCTACCAATTTGACTAGGAAAAGCTTTGTCAACCAGGCGTTGGTAGGTTGCACCCGCATTTTTAAGACCAAAAGGCAACTTTTGGTAGCAAAAGATACCCTTATCCGTGTGAAAAGCGGTCTTCTCTTCATCTTCTTTTTTCATGAGGATTTGATGGTAACCCTTGTAAGCATCGAGAAAACACTTGAAAGGGTAACCAGTGAGGGAATCAACCTTGAGATCGATTTCTGGTAACGGGTAACAATCTTTGGGACAAGCCTTGAAGTCTATGCACATTCTCTAAGGTAGTGTTTGGTATGCAGGAATGGGTGGTGGAATGGAATGAACTATTCCGAGGGAATGAAAAAAATGTGTTTGGTTGGTCAACGTAATGGAATCACCCATTACATAAGTCATTCAATTCCCTCAAATTCATTCCATCCACTCACCCTGTTTTTTTTCCATTCCATTCCCTCTCTCAGCCTACGTCACAAACACCACCCATCACCTCCACCATCTACCACCACCTGTCGTCATCACCACCCGCCACCAACCTCCGTCGACCACCACCACCGTCCTCCGCCGACACCGCCACCCGCCGCCATCGACGACCATCGCTGCCACCCGCCATCGCAAACCACTAGACCTCGACCACTACCACCATCCTCCGCCAACCACCACCACCATCCTCGCTGCCACCACCTGCTACCATCGATCACCACCACCCATCGTTGCCGCCGCCACCACCCGTCGCCACCACCATCGACCACCAACGTCGCTACCCGCCAACACCGACCACCGCCACCCCAACCACTACCACCACCCTCCGCCAGCCACCACCACCATCCTCCGCGGCCTCCTCCCGCTACTGTCGACCACCACCACCCACCGTCGTCGTCGCCACCAGCATCGATCACCATCGCCGGCACCCACAACCACCGACAACCGCCACCCCGACCACTACCGCCACCCTCCGCCGACCACCACCACCATCCTCCGCGGCCACCACCCGCTACCGTCAACCAACACCACCCACCATCGTCGCCACCACCGTCGCCACCACTGACCACCACCAACTCCGACCATCGCCGCCGCCACCGCTAACAACCGTCACCTACCCACCACCGTTACCACCAACCACCGTCACCCATCGGTGCCACCACCACTAGCCGCCACCACCCATCGCCGATTTAAGTCATTCCTCTTTTCTTACCTATCAAACAATACAATGTAATGATTTATTCCTTTCTTGCATGGTAACCAAATAAGACTATGGAATGTAATGATCCATTCATTCCTTTGTCCATTCCATTACCTCGTCCATTCCATTCCCTCATCTATTCCATTACGCCATACCAAACAGACCCTAAGAATTATCGGGCTTTCGAACCATGACTGGGTTTGCAACCCATGATTGATATTTGACTTCCTGGAGAATTCCTGTTGAGACAAGTTTTCAACCTCTTGGCATGCTGCCAGGCTTCTTTCGGGTGCTAGACTTCGCTTCTTCTGGACAACAGGCTTGACTTCGGGTGGTATCTTCAGTTCATGTTCAGCAATGCTTCGGGGGATACCCATCATGTCTTCCGGGCACCAAGCAAAGACATCGCTATAGTGTACTAGCAGCTTTTCAAGGTTTGAGAGGGTTTCTTGAGAAAGGCTCGGATTAACCCTTATCCTTTGTTCAGGATACTTGGGGTTTATGATCAAACCTTGCTTGTCGTTTTCGTTTTTTGAACTTTCCCCTTCAACCATGTAAGCTTCTTGAGTCTGTTGAAGGGTTGCAATCCCTCTCTCGGTAGGGAACTTAACTGTGCCATGACCAACAGAAACAACCATATAGAATGCACTCTACCCCGGCCTTCCTATGATGACATCATAGTTGGAAGGTATATTGATAACCACAAAAGTGAGAGGTTGAATTCTTTCCATCTTGCCTTCACTGAAACAGACATCCAAGGTTAGTTGCCCTAAAGGCTTGAGGGGTATGTCGGCAATACCTTTTATGGAGGTTCCGGATGGTTGAAGCTTCGAACGTTCCTCATTGCTCAAAGGGTTGAAGAACTTCTCAAACATAATTTCAGTGGCTGCTCCAGTGTCTATGTATGCCCTGTTTGTTTTAATTGTAGCCACAGTTGCTTCGACCACGAGGGGGTTTGAGAGTGGCCCTTTTTCCGTTGGTGGGAAACATACACACTGAAGCTCCCAAGCTTCCAACCGCTGCCGTTTGTGGCAAACCTTTCCATCAAAGTCCACCATGTTAAATTCCTTGCTATTCCCTTCGGCTATCGTGTCCCTTACCCCCTTAACTAGGTGGGCTAGCTCCCCGGACTTGACGGCTTCCTTAATCCTCTTTTTGAGTTGAAAGCAATCGTTAGTATGGTGGCCCTTCTCTTCATGAAATTCACAAAATTGGGTGGAATTTTCATTCCTTTTGTTTTTTGGGAGAGGTCTAGGAGGCTGGAAGCTCTGTTTCACTTCCTCTGTAGCAAGGATCTCTTGGGGGGTTTTTGTAAGGGCTGTAAAGTTTATGGTCTTCTCCCTGCTAGGAGGGTTCCGACCTTCAGACCTTCGTTGCTCTAAACCCCTTTGACGCCTGTCATAGGGATGAAAATTGCCCTTCTTTCTAGTGGGGCTGTTGCCTCACCAGCTAGATCCCCTTTTTCTCTGCTCCTATATATCTATGGCCTCATCTCTTCTGATATGGGCTTCGACCCTTTCGAGAGCTTCCTCCAAGGTCTTGGGTAGGGACTTGTTGAAATCTCTTGTAAGATATTTGGAGGTAATGGCGTTCATAAAACCAGCCACTCTCATCTTTTCATCCGCCCCTACGTATGTTAGACCTTATTTTTTATACGTTTCTATGAGCTCTCGAAGGCGTTCGTCATCCCTTTGTTTTATCTGAAAGAGCACCGTGGCATCTTTGACGTACCGCCTTTGTTGTGAGAAATTGGCTAGAAACCCTTTGCTCAGATCATCGAAGCTTCGAATGCTTCTGGCTGGTAAATCGTTGAACCATATCCAGGCTGACCCTATGAGGGTCTGCATAAATATGAGGCAGCATTCAGCATTTGACCATTCTTAATTGTAGCAGCACCAGTGAAGATCTGAAGGTGATCTTCTGGATCCTCGGTTCCGTCATATGTCTTGATATGGGATGGCATTTTGATTTTTGTTTGAAAATCATAATCGGCTATTTGCTGTGAGAAGCACGAAAGATTACTTGGTTTGTACGGTTTGGCCAAATCCTCTTCCACCCTTGCACCCGTGTTGTTGTTGTTATTCCCTTGAATGGCCAGCACTTGATTAATAAAGTGCTGCCAAGGGAAGGAGGCCATCATCTGAGCCATCATTTGAGGCATAAGGTTGAAGTCTTGAAGGCTTCCAGGTGCAATAGAGCAGTTTATCCCCAAAGGGGCACTCATAACGGCACTTCGTGCCAAGGGGAGTACGGACAGGGCTTGTTCCCACGTAGATGTGACTGGGGGTGGAAGGCTTGCAACAGGAGATTGTAATAATTGATCCAGAGTTAGCTCATGTCCCAATGGAGCATCGGTTGTAGCCGGTTGGGAAGAAAAGAGAGGAAATGTTGTCGGATCTGGCCGGGTGTATATGTATGGATTAGGATTTGGAGGTGGATGGCTGGGACCGGCCTCATTCCTGGATAGGGTTGGTTGTGAGCTTGTGAAAGGAAGAGCTGGAGGTCCAGGAGACAACGAGGGCTCTGGCTCGTCATAGTCCAACCGAATCCTTACCCCTTTTGTCTCTTTCCCTACTCGCATATTGGTTGAGGAGAGACCTCAACTCTAGAAAGTTGTTGGCAACCACTTCAGGGGTAAGGTCAACATGTGAGGGGGTGTTAGAGGAACCGAAGTTAGGGGATGGAACCCCTTATCTAGATGGAGTCGGTGTTTGGAAAGTGAGGAACTCGGGGTATGTTGCTCCAGTAGGAGTGCTCCCCGGTGTTGAGAAGGACGTTGGTATAGCCACATGAGTTTGGCTAGTGCTTGGGGTAGTGGTATGTGGGACTTGATTTACCTCTCTCGGAGATTCACTTTCCGACATGGTGATTTGAAAAGAATGGAGCTACACTACTAGGTCTTTTGAAGAAAATCAGTGGCGTAGCCCCACGGTGGGAGCCAACTTGTTGATGCAACAAATACAAGACCGCTGATAGTAGCTAGGCTGGTTAGGAAAAAGGCTTGAGAAGGGTTCCGGTTTGCCTAACGGGGTCCCCCCACGTTTGCAAGACGTGGAGAGAGGTTCACTAGTTCTGATTTGTTGTTTGTTCAGGATCCTCAACTGAAAGGTGTTCAGCTTCGGATGCAAGAGCAGTAGAAATGTGTGTGTTGAATGTGAAGAGAGGAGACTTGCATGAAGCAAGTGTTCGAGAAGAAAGACCAGAGATCCCGAGGGAATCAGAGCTGATCGGAATGTCTTTCAGCACTAAATGAAGTGTCATTTTATAGGAGAAGACATCGCCCAAAGAGGAAACCATGGACTAGTGAAACATGCTTGCAGTGGAGGACTTACCCTTTTAGGGGTTGAAGCATTTGGACCTGTGGATAAAAGACTACACTCTGTGCACTCGTTCTACTTTTACGGCTGGGAGAGTTGTTCAAGTAATCAGTGACATGACTGATTACTATACACGTGCTGCCTTAGCTCAGTTCTCGGGTTTTAAACCTTTGAACCTTTTAACCCTTCAAGCTGTCATCTAATCTTGGTCATTTCATTTAGGTTTGGGCTACCCCCGTCATCAATACACTTGTCTTTAGAAGATCCAAAGCCATGTGGAATAATTACACAAGAAAAGTACGTATTACAACTAGGGAAGTACAATGAAATACAAAGGATAAGTATCATATGTTGGAAGTTTTGGTGTGAATGGAAAGTCTCAAGTGGTAAAACCTCTTTGTCCCACATTGGAGTGGGAACAAAAAGATAGGCTATTTATAAGGTGAAACCTTAACTAAGCCTTTGAAGTCTTCTGACATGTTTTACCACAAGTCCTACCCGCGCACGCGCAGTGGGGGGGTGTAAAAAAATGGAACCAGAATTAATTGAACTCCCGTATGCACGCACGTCCTGCGGACACAAGTCCTATCATGTTAATCTTCATCTTACAACTTTGCTTATGAAGTCAGAACCTACCACGATCTCCGTGGTCTTGAGCTACCCACTTGATGACAAGGCGTGGTCTCTTCCTTGAATTTGAATATGTTTGATCCTCAAATTCGAGCGTGAGGATCTTATACCAAATATTAGTCCCCCGGGGTCCCAAATCAGTTCGAATCACGAATCAATGTGTGGAATCCATTGATTCGTGAATAGAAGAAACAAGAATTAGATTAAGATTAAGATCAAGATGTAAAAATACGATCTATTGTATTGATGAATATGTTTGATTACAAGAATTACCCCACACTTCTCTCTCTAGAATACACACAAAAAGTCTAACAAAAAGTGTGCTCACCAATTATCATTTTTTACAAATAAACTCTAAGCCCCTATTTATACCCCCAAAGTGCGCTCTTCACTAAAGTATGCTCTTCACTTCAAAGTGTGCGCTTCAATTCAAGTTCTCCCTTTTTATTGTTAATCACAAGTCACAAATTTGGACCTAATATTGTCAAATACTTAACATTGTTAGCTTTTCTTTTTACACCATTTTAGATATGTTACTATGAGGAGTAACTTCTATTTGCACTACTTCACATTAAGCGTTAGATGTGGTAGAATTAGTATTGTCCTTAGATCCAAGATTGTTGTCCACAAAATTGATCTAAAATTCAATTAATTCGGTTATGGAAAATCCGCAATCACATGTAAAATTATAAAAAAGAACGAAATTGTCAGTAAGTGTTACCATTACCTTTTGCACCATTTTAGATTTTAGATTTGGTAGCACTAGCAGTGTGGTAGATACAACATAATAGTCCATAGGATTACCAAAAAAATTAACAACAAAGGGGCAAATGTTAAAGCATTAGTTTGTCAATAAAATAAGTCACTTGTTTTTCTTTTGACATTTTATTTGCCGAAGATTGGCATATTGGTAACGACGGTCCATGTGCAACCAAATATGCTAGAACTTGATTAAGTTTGTTACTTGTTTCCGCCATCTGCATCGACAAGTTGGTAAGTTGTTCATGTTTTTTTTCTCAGCCTCAAGTCCCCAAGTGTGTGGTTGAATCTCAAGTTGTGCAATTCGTCATTTTGATGATACTTTTGTGCAAAACATCTACTGGAAGTCATTCCATAGCTCATCTCTTTAATAAATCCACATCTTTCCTTGCCAAATACTATTGTGTGGGTTCATCATTTATTTGTGCTTCGCTTTCGATATGTAAAGAAAATGTTAACGCAATGTGGTGAGAAATATTTTTAACAAAGTAAACATGAATTATATTAATTATCCGGATCCAAAAAAGAACTAATTCTAAATGCCAAAACTCTAGGTGTTGACTAGCACTTTACAGAAGAATAAGGCTTTGACTTCACAAATTTCAAACTGCTAATTAACTCCAAGCATTGAAATTTGGGTAGAAATTAGATGAACTGCTATCCATGTTCTTCATTTGTAGAAGTAGTCACATATATTCTCCAGCAGTTATACCAGTTATACTAATTGCTGAGAAACAAGCTTGTTAGCCGAGTTAGATTTCATTATCAGGGTCATGTCACCGGTAGTTATTACTAATGTATAAATAGAATCAAGTTTGTTAGCCAAGTTAGATTTCACTATGAGTTTGTGGCTTTAACTTTAAAAACAATAATCCTAGCTAATTCTATTAACTAAGTTCGACAATGATTTGACTTTAACGTAATTTGCAACAGTTTGAAGTTAAAGTTACTAATTTATCTCCCATGACTTTGACATCAACATCCTTGACTTCTCTTTTTTATGTCTTCCCTTGCTTTCATCAACATAAATGAACGGGCGAGCATTTCATCGATTGCAAGTTCATTTTGTACCTTGTAACATATACAATAGAATATATGACACACACACATGTTAGACATACAACCAAACAATCATGTTAGACATAGGAAAACACACTTGAAATAGAGAACTATGAAGTTACCAGTTTATCTCTTAGATAATTATATCCCCCTCGTCCCAAGTGATAATCATAAGCGTACTTGGATCGTGTTTCTTTTCTTGTTTTCAACACATCCTTCCAACAAAAGCTTTAAGTAGTTCTTTAGAGTTTTAAAGAATAATATTAAATATAAAATGATGATGAACATTAAAATAATGGATTAAAACCTTGAACTTGTTTGATTGTGTATATGTTACAAACTTGTCATAGTCTATTTTCTCCACCATTGAACGAGTGCTTAGGAATTTTGCAAGTTTCGTGAGTTACATAGGTTAGGTACTCTGTATTTGGGAGGATACAATTTTCTTCTAAAATTCCAGGAAAGGTGACCCAGCCAATTTATTACAAAACGCCTACGACATGCATCAGTGTCATAAAAACGCTCCAATATATTTGTGACAACCGGCACAAAACCGGTAATTTTCGTACAGTCTAATTATTATTTAATATCTGCAATTATGTGCTTAAATGTCAACATTGTCTGATTACATGCTATACATGTGAATTCATGCACGTTTTGTACGCCAAATATTGCTTTATGCATTATTTTTAGCGTTGCGTCAAAAAGACTAGTAAACTCACTGGTAAGACACGCTTTGTCAGCAATTCTGCAGAAAGCACTCAGTTAATAGAATTAGGGCCTAGGAATAGGGTCAATATCTAAAATACATTAAAACCCAAGTGTGGATACAAGGGTTAACATATAAACTTTTCGGAAGCCAAACTATGTACTAAAAAGCAATCGAAACTCACTTTAAATGCAGAATTCTGCATAAATCAACACTAATTCAGCTATAATCAACTATTTAACACAACAATATCATGAAAAATTTATGTTTTATTGTCCAAAATTTGACTAGAAGTAATGTTTTTATGATAGTAAACTAGTTTTGGTGCTAGAACACCTTAAAAATAATTAAAACCCCTAAACACACTCAAACTAAGTTAAACCCCCTCGTTTGCACTTTAAACCCTCAACTTCCCAAATTTTACACTTTACCGCCCCCCTTCACCCATGGCCGGCCCCAAAGGGCCCCACATGACTTTTATTATTTTATATAACTATGTCCCCTAACTAGAATGCATAGGAATCTTAAAAAGATCATCATGTTTGATATTTTCTTTATAAAGACCTTAAGGTAGTATACTTGTCCTCCATTTCACAAAGTTCACTTCATCTTCCTCCTTGTTTCCCTTTGATCTCGGCTCACTTCACACACACATACACCACCATTTTCCCTTCATTACAAAGCAATCCAAGGCTACTAGGAGGTGTATGGTGGCCATCTAAGAAGGTGTATGGTGCTAGAAGTGGAAGGACCTCACTTTGGAGCTTTTAACCACCCACTTTCTTCCTTGTTCATCATCTTCATTCTTGTGCCACTTCCCTAGCCATTAGAGCTAGTAGTAAGCTTCTTGATCACTAAAATAAGTCGTGTTTATGTTATGTACAAGTTTCACCATCTAAACAACTTAACTTTTTAATGATAAAAATGAAAAGATCTAACATATTCATGAAGAAATCAAGTGATTACATGAAATTTTAGTGTATGTAATGAAGTTGTTGATGTTATATCTTGTATGTATGTTTAGATCAAGTATGTTAAAGTTTGGATCTAACAAGTTTAAGCATGGATCTTGAAGGATCCATGGTTAAACTTGAAGATGAACATATGAAGCATTTTGTGAACATGGAAAATGAATTTTGATGCATAATCTTGTAATCTTGAAGTAATAAAGTGTGTGTAGAACTAATTTTTGAAACTAAAATTCATGGAAAGTTTGTTAAAAATTTAACATAAAACTTGTTTCTGAAAGATCTAAAGTTATTAAGCATGGATCTTGAAAGATCCATGGTGAAACATGATGTTAAAAATAATGATCTTTCTAATAAACATAAAAGTGGTTTTAGAACATGATTTACAAACTTTAAAGACCATAAAACTCAAGGATGATTGAGTTAGTGGATTAAAGTTTCACATAGGTTTGTATAAAATACTCAAAAACACTTATTTTTGGAAAGATCATAATATGTTAAGTGTAGATCTAAAAGACTACACATTTTTTTTAACAAGAATCAAGTTCACCATGATGTTTCATATGAAGAAGTTAGTGTTTATTGTTGATGATTATTGTTGAAAATTGCTTTTGATGTTGAAAAGAAAATAAACACATGTTCTGAAAACATGGTAAACCTCCATTTTTAGGGGAAACTATGTCAAAATTTTTATAAAATCTTGACACTTAGAAAAATATAAATTTTGGTGAAACTTATTTCCTAAAATATTTACCAAGGTTTCCCTAATTTTTGTGTAAAACTTCAAGTTAAGAAATGGTGATTTCTTCAAGTTAAAAGTAATATTAAGTATATGTATATTTTAGAGAAAATATATATATTTAGTGATCACCAAATTTTGTGCTAAGTGTATATTTTGTGTATTATATGTAGTAGTGTATTAGGGACTTGAAAATACACTAAATACTCCCCTGGAGTATGAATACAAAAAATACACATACAAATACATGAGAATACATAAGTATACACATATACAAAAATTCCTCACAAGGAAATAGATGGACAAATACAAGAAAATATATTTGCGAAAATATAGTTCTTAACATATTATTGAATTTGGACACTATGAACTTAAATATATATTTTTGGAGAAAAATATATAACCTATACCAAGTATTGAAATTTATACAAAATCGGGTGTATAACAAGAATAACCATATATATATTTTATAGCATGACAAAATATATATTTAATAGAAGTCTTAAAAATATATTATTTTTAAGAAATATAATTCCGGAAAGTAATAAAAATAAAAGTATTGATATTTGGTGAAAAAAATACAAAATACACAAGTATTTACATAAAATACAAGTATACTTTCCTAAGTATACTTGCACAAAAATAATATTGAAAATATTATTTCACAAAATACTTATATTTATTTTTGGATAAATAATATAAGTAACTTACAAGAAAAGTTAAAAATATAAATTATTTTTAACAACTTTTTACTTTGTCAAAGGCTTCATAAGCAAATATATATTTGAGAGATAAAATATATATTTACGAAAATACAAGATATACTCAACGGGCAAGACCCGACAAACAAGGGCATGACCCTCACTAAGAATGAACGCACAAAGAACTTATACATAAACAAAAGATGGTGACTTGTACTTGTGTGATACAAGTCTAGTGACTAACATTAATAGAACACGTATAGGTCATGACGCTACAAAACCAACCGGTTAAGTTAGCGGCGGAGGATATGCAAAGTTGTGAGTTCATGTCCCCACTTTTAAACTTTTACTTGTTTTCTAAACTTGGGGAAAATACATGTGCTATGGTATGTTGAATACAAAAACTAAGGAATGATACTTTAGATCATGTCACGAATAGGGTGCCATAAGCACCATTAATCAGTTACATACCAAGACCGCAGAACAAAAGGTTAGATCTAATGGGTTTCAGGCAACCACACTCTTGGCCACTCTTTTACCAAGCAGTGCTTTTGTGTCTCTAGTCGTGAATCGACAGTCGTGAATCGACAGTCGTGAATCGACAGTCGTGAATCGACAGTCGTGAATCGACAGTCGTGAATCGACAAGTAAAAATGCCTATGGTTTGGATGCTTCCTATGTCGTGTCACATGTTAATGGCCTTGCAAACCATTAGCGATCTCGATTTCCTTACATTTACATAAATACTTGTTTCATACAAATTACATACCATGTTTTCATTCAAGTATATATACATTCAATACAAAAACTGCATGAATTCACACCAACATTATGTTGACGATTTTCCAAAACTCACATGTATTTCAGGAAACAAGTTGGATCTTGGGCGCTGGTGTTATTTTCAAGACGTAAATTTCAAGTTTAGATGTCATCCACTTTTGTTTTGTATCATAACTTGAGGGTTTTGGTTGAAACTTAAATGACTTGTGTTAGTAACATTTCAATCTTATGAATGGATGAACATCTTGCTTTAATCATATAGTTGTTTATTATAATTGAATGGAATGATATTGAGAAAGTCACACATCATACGCTTCCGCAAAAGTCAGGGTGTGACAGTTTCGTATCAGAGCTTCGATTGTAGTGAACTAGGATTCCTTCTCGAGTCTAGACTACAATCATTAGGACTCTCTCATGAAAACATTTTTACAAAAGGTTTTTCATTGCATTTACAAAACGCGCCAAGATCCATGAATCCAACATTTTTTCAAAGGAAAGAACAAACGAGAGTTATATGTGACATGTAGCATTTATTTGCTTGTATTTACTAAGTAAAGTTATTATATATTAATATATATACATATATGTATATGGAATGATTATTGACGGGAACGAGATACCTTCGACTTCAAATCCTTTTATTGTTCTTGACTGCGCAATGAGACTATCGACCTCGCGTACACTGCGGAGCTTATGGCTGATTACCAAATGAGGCCCCGAGCTTGATTCTGTAGAAAATGGTTGTTCTTCCCCCTTTAATGCGAAGGTGCCTGACTACGGCAGTGACGGCGAGGCGGAGGAGGCAACCTTGGACAACGACCTTATTAGTGA
>JARYGA010021330.1:0-28632 GCA_030545235.1 Helianthus tuberosus
ATAGGAAGAAAGTAGAAGTCAGAAACCTCCCCGTTGCAATGAAATAACTTGTCGGAAATCTGCAACTCGCCGGACGCTTCAGAAACTTGACCGACTCATCCCGTGCTCCAAGGACGCATCCCGTGCTTGAAGGACGCATCCCGTGTCCACGTGTCCATTTTTTATTGGGTTTCACTCTAAGGACGCATCCCGTGCTTAAAAGACGCATCACGCGCATGATGCGACGCTCCAAGGACACAGGAGCGTGACAAATTTGAAAACAGGTTTGGTCAACCGACATTTTCGTAATTTTCCCTAAATATATTATGGTATTGTATTTAATCTAGTAGCTATTATAATCATTTACATTATATAGATTAAAATATATAACAACCTATTAAATAATTAGTTGGTAATTGTTAATGAACCATATTACCCTTATTAACTAATTGGGGTTCCTCTTGGGTGCATATATAAGGAGACTAATATTGAGGTTCTAAGGTTAGACAACCTAATTACTCAATAACATCATCTCGACCTCTCTCTCTCAGTCGAACACCCTTTTCGGTTCTCTCATCACCATCATTAGATTGCATCCTAAGGAGGAACCAGATCACCTTGACAAGCATGTCGAACTCGATGGCCGCATCACTCACTGGATTCTCTGCTGGCCTGTCTGCAATCATGGGTATGTTTTCATGTTTTCCATTATGATTAAACAGAATTGATCAACATGTGGTATCAGAGAATATGTTGATAAATCGGTTCTGTTTTCGTATCCATTATTCTAGGATTGAAATCTGGAAAACAGAATTTTTTGAAAACTTAATAAAGTTCACTGCCGGTTTCGAGTCATGTCCCGAAATCACTGCTTTCGGAAAAAGGATGTTTAATAGTTGTCTCGAAATCAAATGGGTTGTATTTTATGTCCGAAATTTGTTTGTTTACAAAGCCTTAAAATTCAGGTTTCGGGTTCCATAATTTTATTTTATGTTCTAGGGTTCATCACGTGTTCTTAGGAAAATTCGAAAATTCCTTTATGTTTTGGAATATAATTTGGATTGTTCAATGTTTTTCCTGTTTTGATCTGATTTTGTCTTTTAAGGATTTTCGAAATATGTTAAAAGGATAAACAGATTATAATTTTCGAAATATTTTGATAAAATTAGATCAGTATTAAAACAGGAACTTTATCACAATACCTAAAAATTCGAATTTTCAACATTATCTCCATTAACAACTGTTGATGAGTAGGTTTCACGACTTGGATAATAAGTTTCGAGATTAGGTGTTTTCGACTAAGGTTCCGACTGAGATTTCTACTCGAAATCTCACTAAAATTCGAGGAGAACTGAGACTGTGACTGATATTTCGACTCGCAATCAGGTTGTTGTGACTCGAAGCCTCATAATGAAGTCGAAATCTCATTAAGGCATTAATCTTCATCACTCGAAACCTCGAGGTTTTGAGTAAGGTTGCGACTGGCATTAGTGACTCGCAATCAGGTTGTTGTGACTCAAAACCTCATAATGAGTTGAAATCTTACTCGAAACCTTACTCGAGATCTCACTCGAAATCTCAAGTTAAGTCAAGATTTCATAACTGAGTCGAGATCCCACTCGAAATCTAAGGTGAACTTGAAATCTCACTCGAAATCTCATTACTTTATTAAGTTGTTAATGTGAACTAAAATTTAGCTCGGGGCTCCGCCCCGAACCCCATGCGGGGGCACGTTGTCCCCCTGCACCCCCAGCGAAATAATTGTTTTTGTAAATACTTAGTTAATTAATCAGAATCAGATAATATTTTACAAAACCAAAATGGCTTAACTTGGGTGAGCTTCTGATATATCACTTCTGGCCAAAGCTGTTTTGATACATCTTTTTATTGCTCAAAGTATTATAAAAGTCGTGTTGAGTATGCATTACAAATGTGAATGTCTTAATATCTGGCCAAAGCTGATTTAATTCATTCATGTATAACATACTTAACAAGTGCATAACTAAAGTGATTGTCTCATTTCTGGCTAAAGCTGATTTGTCACGATTACTTTGCACACATACTTAAATGATTACACTTCTGGCCAAAGCTGATTTGTCTTCATTTAAGTAGAATTCTATCTAAGTCTATTATTTTGATGTTAGTAATAGACAATATCACATCTTCATAATTAAAATGGTCATTATTTATGCCCGCCTTAGTATAACATGCCCTTAGATCACATTAGGACTTCTTGATTAGTATCATAATATGCTCATCTTATTTCCACTATCAGCACCCAATTACGGGATTCCACCTTTGACTAGTGATAACTTTGCTGCATGGAAGGACTCTCTCATGCTTACGCTTGGATTGCTGGACTTCGATTATGCTTTAAGAGAGAATAAGCCAGCGAACCTTACTCCTCAAAGTACTGCTGCTGAGCAGATGATTCATGAAAAATGAAGTAGGTGTAACCGCATGTCTCTCATGTTTATGAAGCAGTTCATAAACAATGCAATCAGAGGAGCCATTTTTGATTCTGATGATGCTAAAACCTACTTGGCTTCTGTGGAGGCGCAATTCAAGGGGACGTCTAAAGCACACGCTAGTACTCTAATCCTCAAGATGGTGACAACTAAGTATGATGGGAGGAGCGGCATTCGCGAACACATCATGATGATGAATGACATGGCCAATAAGCTGAAGGGGCTAGACATGGAAATTAGTGATGGTTTCCTTGTTCACTTTATCATTACTTCGTTTCCTTCGTCCTATGAAGCATTCAAGATCAATTACAACACTCAGAAGGATAAACGGACGATGAGTGAGCTGATCGCTATGTGCGTGCAGGAGGAAGAGCGTATGAAGATGGATCGCACTACTGATGTTGCAAACTTCACCACCTCCAACTCTAAGAAAAGGAAGAACAGTTATCCAAGAAGGGATGTTTCCAATGTCCAAATGCACCTTCCAGCTCTAAGAACTCCTTAGGCAAAATCCACTGCAAGTTCTGTAAAAAGATAGGACATATGCAGAAGGAATGCCCTGACTTTAAGGAGTGGCTGGCTAAGAAAGGTAACGATTTTTTCATGATACTTGGGTCCTATAATTTAAATGTTCCTGCTAATACTTAGTGGTTTGATTTTGGTTCTATGGTTCATGTAACCAACTCTACTCAGGGATTCTTTTCAATCCGGAAGCTGGAAAGAAACCAAAGAACACTTAAGGTTGGGGATGATCGAGAATTAGAAGTGAAGGCCATTGGAACATTACAACTATTTATGAAAACTGGTTTATGTATTAAACTTTATGATACCTTTGGAAGACTCAGACACGTGTCTGGTTCCTACCGGCATGATGCCTCGAGCATTAATTGAAGGCTGCCCTTTTTCTCGTACCATTTCCGGCGACTGTGATCCCTTTCTTGCAGGCAATTAATGCTCCTGCAAGAGACAAGACAACCTTTTTCCCACTATTTCTTTCGTTCTCTCTAATAAGAAGTAATAACAGGCTTTGGGCCTGCTAAGGAGCCCATCTGAAGAAGCCCAAGACGAGAAACCCCAATCCAAATGGCCTCATCGACACATATGGTGTTCTTCCACTTATGCATATGCGTAAAAACAAAATATAACTTCTTCCAAATAGCTTCTTCCACGACACCAATTATCAAAAGTTGTGTTCTTATCTCAGATATGATAGCTAATATTCTTTAAAGTTGGCTAATGATTGAATTTAAGTGCCTTATGAGTGAATTACATTTACCAAACAATTCATATAGTGACATTTCGTGTATATTTGTGAATATGAGTACCATGTTGTTAGCTAGTGCTCAGAAAATTCGTTTATGACGGAAATAAGATTCTATGTGATACTCGTTACTTCTTGTATCATCCAACAATGTATTGTATACAATCAATATAAATAATTGTTGAGATGATAGTTTATATGTATCTCACTTGATATCTTGTGATCATTATATTATAACAACAATAAAGATGCATTTATATATGTATAATAATCAAACATTTTTATAATATAATGATCACTAAAAAGAAAATTGAGATACATATAACATATGTCTGTTGTGTAATAACTAGAACCTATTAGCAATGTATAGAAGAGAATGAGAGAATGAGAGATGAATTTCTTATTGATATATCTCATACAAAATACATGAGCCACTATATATATGCTATAACATTAATACAAACATAAATGTGACATGGGAGTTAGAAATGTGGATAGTCACTAATAATGGATGCATTCATAACACTCCCCCTTGACTATCCACATGATGATATACTATTCTTTAATACGCTTGGTGATGCTGCCTCGTTAAAAACCTTGCTAGGAAAACCCAGTGGGACAAAACCTCAGCTAAGGGAAAAAGAGTGCAGCGCGTATTGTCACCCCCTAATACTTCTGGATCGGGTATGTTGCCTCATTAAGGAAAAAGAGTACATACACTGTGTATATTATGGCTACGTTACTCCCCCTCAATTTTACTTGTATATCTTGATGATGTTGAATCCAATCTTCTATGACAATTGCTTGACTTGATATTTTGCGTAGTCTTCTTTGATTTGGGTGTTGTTGTCTACATTGTCTTCATACAGTATAGCTTGAGCTTCTCTTGATCAACTCTAATCTACATACTTCTTAAATATGCTGAAATCTTCGACCTGCATAACTTGTATCTGGATTGAGATCGAACTCTATGCGAGTCTAATATGTATCAATCATAACCCAGGACGCCATATTGTTCTTGTGGAACTATCCCGTGTCTCAAGTTTGTAAATATGTCAAATAATTATTTAATGCGCTTTATAATTCTGCCTCGTTAAAAACCATGCCAGGAAAACCCAATGGGACAAAACCGTAGCTAAGGGAAAAGAGTGCACTACGCATTATACATAATTAACAACATGATTTATGATGATGTTAAATTAGTACTTCGGGACATATAAGATAAACTGATACTACTGGATCAGTTATGTTGTCTTGTTAAAAACCTTACCAAGAAAAACCCAATGGGAAAAACTTAGTGAAGGGAAAAAGAGTGCAACATTTGAGATTAGAACTGTAATCTTACCAATACAACGTAATATCAGATGTCATCTTGTTTGCAAGATATGTCAATGCTTTGATCGCAATTAAGTATGGTACTTCTTGACTAAGTAGTTCAACATCCTTTTCTTGGGGTTGATAAGAATATTTTTTCTATGTCAAGCGATCAGACAATCGTTCATGTACTCAACGAATGAGCTTTTTCTATATAACATCTTCTAGATGTAGTCAGATTGATGAGCAAAAATAGTACATATATACTCAAAACTACAGGTCGATGATAACTACACTTTGTAAAGGTCATTCAAAATTTTCCTCTTTAGTTTGAGAATTCCCTCTCGATGATGTTTACATTATCACTGTAAGAGTGAAATCTTGTTAAATAGATGTAGCTCATTTTATCAAAATTATACCTCTCTTTTCAAAGTATAGTCGACTGTACCACATACGAGTAGTTTCCTTTAAGATTCATATATATAACACATATGGGGTTATTGTTTCATAATGCTTTGAGAATTTTTAATCCTTCAGGGGTTTTCATACAGATGTCATTTGCAATTGTCTCGTACATGTATACGGTGATGACATCCATAAGTTGTTTTATCTAAAGTCATTCTGAGATTGCGAGGCCGCTTAAACATCTAAAGATTATCGCATCCACTACAGGGGTATACGTTTCCTCGTAATCAACTACTGGGATTTGGGAAAAATCTTTATGTTAAAATGTGTGCCTTACATCGCAAAAACTCATTATTTACGTTTCCTTTTATTTAAAGACACCCATTTATAACCTACTGGTTTGAAGTCTATGGGTGTTCGAACTGCTGGTTCGAAAACGTTTAGTTTGTCGAGCAAATTTAGTTCAACCTTAAGTCATGTAGCCATTTTGGCTATTTGTGTGCGTACACTCTTGCACACTTTCTATATACGTAATCTTTTTTTTATCGATTACATCTATTGCTATAGCATAATCAAATATATCATTTTACACGTGTTTCATTACGGTTCCATATTGTACTTATTTTGTACATAATTCATCGCGATCTCATATTTGTTTGGTACTAGAGTTTCTTTTAGAACTCCATTAGCCTCTTTTGGGGTTTTGACAACAACCTTCTTTAAGGTTTAGTATGCAACCACTTATGGTGTTTTATGTACCACCTCTTTTGGGGTTACACCAACTGCGTTACTCTGCTCTTTTTGTGTTTGTGGGTTTTATCTTTTTGGAACCGATTTACCTCTCACAATTTATTAATATGATAATCATTTTGTGAGTACTTCAATTCGAGCAAATAAGTTTAAGCTGGTATATGTGACTTTGTCACCTTATTTGTGTTAGTGAATGCATCTTGTATTTCATTTGTTATTATTTTCAAATACACGCTCTTTCTTTTGGACTTCAGATCTGCATTGACCACTTCAGGGGTCGATATATAATATGATGCATTTTTTTATGTTACCAGTCTTTCATTTTCTTGTCTCCCCCTAAGACTGGAAATACGATGTACATATCCCATTTTATATGTTATGGTGGTGCTATTGGTACATAGGCTGCACAACAAAATATATAAAAAAAATGAAAACTTGGTTCTCTTCAGGAGACCAGTTGTAATGGGGAGTATTTGTGATAAGCAGTTGGTTTTAGATTGATATAATCAATCGATGAATTCCGTCTCGACTACGTATGTCTCTCACTATATTTCACATTGTGCCCAACAATGGTCCCTACAATCGGGTTTTCAAAGAACACTGTTAAACCATGTCAAAAAAAAACAACGTTCCATAGTGTTGGGCATATGCTACTTACGGGTAGCTAAAAACTCACATGTAACCATGTATGAATGCCACAATCCACACAACTGTACATTTCAATGGTCCCATATAAGAGGGATTGTTTGTAGGAGTCTATTGTTTGGAAGGGCATAAAAATTTATTTGCCAGAAAAAAAAACTAACTAGACATATGATAAGGCATTTTGGGAGCAATGTTTTTAGATTACTTAGAGGTGCAAAGGTACCGGTTAGCATGTTTGATTGTTTAGCATATCATGATGCTATATTGATGACCTATTTGGTCATGCCATGTGGTGAACGTAAAAATATTCTAGTAACTTCTGGTTACTCACCATATTTGATTTAATGGAATATTTTGGAAAAATAGTATCATTTCTAATAACTTCTAATATAGTCTTCTGGCCATATTTGCTATATGATATATTTTAGATATTTAGTACATTTTCTTTTACACCATTCCAAGGTGATGACTTTTCATTCAAACATAGTGGAAACTTAATAAATTTCTTTGGTATACATTAGAATATGATGCATTATGAATTACAAAATTCGATATCAGCTGGTAAACTATCGATGCTCTTCTGGAGCATTTAATATGCTATTAACACGTGAAATAGTATCAATAGCGTCTCTACCACGTGAAATATTATAGTTTTAGCCTGTGTTTAGAGGGAAAACATGTACTATTCATAAGGTTTTCCATCACTAGGCTATATGTTAGCCAAAAACGCCAAGTGCGATGAACTAAAGTTTGGGTTGAACTTGAAAAATCATTATTAAAAACAAACGAGACTTTGTATACATTTGGGAGAACTTCGGGTTCTCAACATTGATTTAGGATTCATGTGAGCATCAACACTAACTCAAATGAATTATTATCTATCAATTTAAGTAACTAACATCAGAGTAGTTTACTTAAGCTAAATTCCACTAATTATTTTCATATCTATTGTTCATCATTTTCATGTCAGGGCACATTTCTAATGACTATATCAATGTCTATTAATATTTGTTTAGCAACAACAAGCAATTAGAAGAATAACCATACAATTAAGGATAAATTACAAGTTTTGTCCTTTATCTTTAGGGTACTTTACAGGCGGTGTCCTTTTTTTCAAATGTTGACAGGTGGTGTCCTTTATTAGGTATTTTGTTACAAGTTTTGTCCTTTCCACCCAACCTGGTTAAAAAACCATGTTAATTGTTGGGTGTAAAGGACTAAACTTGCAACAAAATACCTAGGTAAAGGACTAAAATTGCAACAAAATACCTAGTAAAGGACACCGCCTGTCAACAATTAACTGGGTTTTTTAACCAGGTTGGGTGGAAAGGACAAAACTTGTAACAAAATACCTAATAAAGGACACCGCCTGTCAACATTTGAAAAAAAGGACACCGCCTGTAAAGTACCCTAAAGATAAAGGACAAAACTTGTAATTTATCCTACAATTAATTATGTTGACTATGCATAGCATTGTAACAAGCGGAAATATTAAATCACTAAAGCATAACAATGTTTATCTCAGCGTAGTTGTTTGGTAACCAGCTACCAATGAAATTTGTATTAATTTATTTAGCACATTTAACTTGTCAAAAGGCAATACACATAACATATATATGCTATCTAAAACAATGAGACCAACAGAAGTATTGCTAAACAAATGAAATCCGTAATATCTACCCATAAGCAAGTTATATGCATGTTAATTATTCACAATTTATATGCATATCAATTACATATATAAATCACACACAATCCTAGGACATTATACGTATACATATATGTGTGTGTGAGTGTTAAAGAGATTAAGCTCATATTAATTTGCTTGTCATGTCTAGAAAAAAAATATTAAAGATCATTTAAAGTAATAAGAATTAATCAAATTTCTAATTAAATGATATTAATAAGAATGAATTAAAATTAATAAAGAATGAATTAAATGAGAAAAATGATATTTAATGATTTTAATTTCTAAGCATTAACCAACATCATATATATTAATATACATGTTCATAACTCCATATAATTTAAGATTGTAATTAAATGAATATTAAAGATCATTTAAAGTAACGTACCCATTTGTTTATGACGTGTTGTGTAATTTATGCATAAATGTAACATGATATAGCCAATCACAAGTATATCATATATACACATATTTGTCACTATAGTTTAAAACATAAACAAATGCCACTATCAACTTTCTCGATCATATAATAACATATGAATCTTTATTACTCGTAAATGAGCTTTCTTATACTAATAAATTTTGTTGCTCAAGAAAATATAACAGGCATCTTGAGAATTTTAGTGTCATGTTAATTTGCAAATAATATCTTTTACCACACAAATATTTCATAGAATCAAATCACATATTTAAATATCAAATAGCAACTAAAAGGCTTATACAATTGCAATAACAATGATATACAACAAAATTAACTAAGTAGTTGTCATATTATAACATAATATCATATAAACATGTGCATTATTGTAAATTCATTAACAGAATTGCACTAATGATTATCTTCAAATATAACTATTAGACATCACCTTTTAATACAAATTGTAATTTGGTAGTCATCATAAATTGTATAAATACTAATAACAAAAACTAATTAATGGACGAATCAAAACTCATAACCATAATAATAAAAGCACATAATGATATCAAAACTCATAACCATAATAATAAAAGCACATAATGATTTAGAATTTGTAATTAATAATAAAAGCACATAATGATTTAGAATTTGTAATGTCTCTTTGAAACCCCAACAACGTAATTTGGTGTATTAAATTTAGAACAACAATAAAAGGCTATTTAATTACTATTTACTAACCATAAAATATAATAAAAACAGTTTATTAGAACAACACTAAAATGCTATTTAATTACTATTTACTCATTTCGTAAAAAAAAGGTAAATATACGTCAACATGAATTAATGATGAGGAAATCGGAATTAATTTTATAATTAATAATATTCAATCCACACTCATAAGTTATATATTAGAACTTTAATTGAATTTATGCTATATTAATTAAAACTAAATAATATATATAACTTTAAAATATATATAAATAATATAATCAACAAGTAAATGCAAGATCATGGATATCATAATACAACTTTTCTTTTCAAGGTTTATCTATTAAACATGCATAAAAAGAATTTATCAAACTATATATCAATTTCTAAACCAAGGAATAAGCTTGCAATATAACTAGCAAATAGATAAGATTAGACTTAATAAATTAATAACAAGTATTTTCTCATCGGGTTTCTGTAACAAGTGTCCATGTATATATTAAACTTATATTTCCTATTTTTTTCAATACCGTGATGATCATTTATTCTAGAAAAGGTCATTGAAAATGAAAATGAAAATTATGAGTAGGATTTGAACATCCCCTGTTCAACCGACTTTCAAAAATCTCATTCTGGTTAACGATTATTCTTATCATGGTAAAATCAAGTTGAAAAGATAAGGCATATTCAACAAGAAACAATATAGGTATAAGAGTAGTACCTTATGTAGATAAACATGTATGGTGGAAAAAAAACTTACCTTGAAATAACTAAAGGAAATAGTATCTCCGTCACTTTTCAATTGCCATGTCTACGAAATCCAATCTTCGTTGGAAACACCTCGGGCCACCAAAACTTTTATCAACAAAATATCATCAACGACATGGGTCAACCGAGACTTTAATCAACAATTAAAACCAATGATGATTCGAGCACTTTCGTGCTGATAACGTGTTGTGTAATAACTAGAACCTATTAGCAATGTATAGAAGAGAATGAGAGAATGAGAGATGAATTTCTTATTGATATATCTCATACAAAATACATGAGTCACTATATATATGCTATAACATTAATACAAACATAAATGTGACATGGGAGTTAGAAATGTGGATAGTCACTAATAATGGATGCATTCATAACAATGTCAACTGTTATTATTTATTTATTTATTTATTTTTACAATACATTTACAACAACAATAAAGATGCATTTATAAATGTATAATAATCAAACATTTTTATAATATAATGATCACTAAAAAGAAAATTGAGATAGATATCATATAACATATGTCAACTGTTATTATTTATTTATTTATTTATTTTTACAATACATTTACTTTGTATTTAAACTACTACATTTATAAGATGTTGACGTCAGCTTTTAATAGTTCCTCCTCTCAATTGGGCAAAAAGGGCGGCATGGTCAACAGTGCTAGGCAGCTGTCTGGCACTCTCCTATTGGCCCAACAAAATTACGATTTTGTCCTGATTTAAATTTACGCTTTTGCCATCAGTTCAAATTTATGTTTTCGCCCCCGCTTAAAAATAAATTTACGCTTTCGCTCCCAAGTAAATATTTCGATTTCGCCCTCAGTTAAAAAATTACGATTTTTACCCGTTTTAATTACAGTTTCGCCATTAGTTTTTTTCCCTTAAAAATACGATTTTGCCATCAGGTCTAAGTTATGTTTTTGCCCCCACTTAAAAATAAATTTACGCTTTTGCTCACGAGTAAAAATTCTAATTTTGCCCTCAGTTCAAATTTACGATTTTGCCACGTATAAATTTATAGTTTTGCCGTTAGTTTTTTTTCTCACAGCCAGGTTATGATTTTGCCCTCAACTTAACTTTACATTTTCCCCATCCTTTTTGTTTGTTTTCCTGGTGACATTACAATTTTGCCATCAGTGCAAAACTACAGTCGTGCCACCAACTTCTTGGCACTCCCCCGTTGGTCCATTTAGTTTACGATTTATCCATGAAAAAAATTTATGATTTGGCCCGCAGTTAAAAATTACGTTTTTCCCATCGTTTTAGTTTTTTTTTTTACTAAAACTATACAATTTTTTTGTTTTAATTGGTTTACTACGATCTTATCATCGTTTTTGTTTTTTTTTTCCCAGCAAAATTATAGTAGTGTTTTTTTAATTGGTTGAGAATTATTTGGCGATCGCCCCGAAACGCGGGCGGGTCATCTACTAGTTTCATACAAACTACATATATCATCGGATTTAACAATATTGAATCAATATCTTGTGGGTATCAATAATATTTCTTTTTGAGTTATTGCTATTTTTTCTATTTAAATATGAAAAAGTAAATGATTTTTTCTTTGGGCAAATCTCAGATCTACACACCGCTATTGTCTTATTCAAACACCACTATCAACTTATTATTATAAATTCATTATAAATTGTAATTTTTTTGTCATCATTCACTTTGCCAATTTATTTATGTAAGATAAAATAAATGTAGTCGATTCAATAGAGTATTGTGTTACTGGCAAAATGTTATTTTTCTACTACTGAATCCAAAATCTAATTCTAATAAAAGACTCAAGTAATAATACATGTCATTCTCTCCTCAAATTCATTAATAATATTATTAATTAATCAATATCTATATTTATTATAATTAAAAAATAGATGGCTTATTGGCCTGTAATAATCCCACCTACACCTTTTTGGCCAATAATAATCCCACCTCAGAATATTCCCCACACCAGTCCCACCTTTTAGATATTTTTCCCACACTGGTCCCCAGTTAAAAATCCCTAACTCAGTTAGTAAAATGGCTGATGTGGCAGATGATGTGTTAAAAACTGATTATGTGGCAGATATGTGGCAGATGATGTGTTAAAAACTGATTACCTGTAATAATCCCACCTACACCTTTTTGGCCAATAATAATCCCACCTACACCTTTTTGGCCAATAATAATCCCACATCAGCCATTTTACTAACTGAGTTAGGGATTTTTAACTGGGGACCAATGTGGGAAAAATATCTGAAAAATGGGACTGGTGTGTGGAATATTCTTAGGTGGGATTATTATTGGCCAAAAAGGTGTAGGTGGGATTATTACAGGCCAATTTGCCTTATTCAAACACCACTATCAACTTATTATTATAAATTCATTATAAATTGTAATTTTTTTGTCATCATTCACTTTGCCAATTTATTTATGTAAGATAAAATAAATGTAGTCGATTCAATAGAGTATTGTGTTACTGGCAAAATGTTATTTTTCTACTACTGAATCCAAAATCTAATTCTAATAAAAGACTCAAGTAATAATACATGTCATTCTCTCCTCAAATTCACTAATAATATTATTAATTAATTAATATCTATATTTATTATAATTAAAAAATAGATAAATGATCTATAATTTTCAAAACGTATGATTTTAATACTCTTAAAGGATAAGCATTGATTTAGTTTACCTGTTTTGCATATACGAAATATAAATATAAATATAAATATAAATATAAATATAAATATTTACTTTGTCTCATCCCCTAATAAATTTAATCTATATCTATACATACTAGGTTACAACCCCGTGTATTACACGGGGTGGATAAATGTAACTTTGTATATTAAATAATAAAAAATATATCTTTAAAATCTTGTTATTACACAGCTTGAATACATGTAGTTTTATACATTAAATAATAATAAAAATTATATCATTAAGCACCCCATGAATACATGTAGTTTTATATATTAAATAATAATAAAAATTATATCTTTAAGCACCGCATGTATTGTACATGTTGAGTAATTTAACTTTATATACCAAATAATAAAAAATATATTATTAAAAACCCGTTATATCTTTAAAAAAACTACCGGATATACTCGATACCTGCCAATATCTCCTACTTGATTGTAGATAATTATTATTTAGTTGCATACCTTCTACTTAATTATATGTAACTCTCCTACCTAATTATAGATAATGATACTAATAATAATAATAATAATAATAATTATTATTTAGTTTAAATTTAATGTAGGTTTTAAATAATAGAAAGGACAAATAATTAATGTAGAGCTCTCGACATGTATCTCTTATATATAGGTTTATTTTATTGTATAGTACAGAAATATAGATTCTATAAAACGTATAAAATATGTTTAATAAACATATATTAATTTTTAGAATTTTGCTTTGATATATTATTTTTTATTAGATGCAATTATATCTTGGAAAAAGTAACAAAAAATAAACGAAAAGCAAAATCATCTTTTATTATTAGATGCAATTATTTCTTTAAAAAAGTAATAAAAAATAAATGAAAAGCAAAGTCATTTTTTATATTATTGTGACTTTTACTATTAGATGCAATTATCTCTTGAAAAAAGTAATAAAAAACAAATGAAAAGCAAAATCATATTTTATATTATTATGATTCGTTATCATATTTTTAAGGTTTTTTTCTATCATACACATTGTTGTATAGGTGTGGAATTATCATATTTTATAATCCGATAAGCATTATAACACAATGATATATTATATATTTAAAGTTTAAATAATTTATCTATATTATCTATATTATTATAAATAGATAACTCTATTTAGGCGGGAAAATATATTGGAGAGCTTCTCATTTATTGACATGTGTCATATAAGTGATTTACTTTATTATATGTATAGATAATAAAGTAAACCAGTTTGAGACACATGGCAATCATTGAGGCCATCTAGAATTCTATTTTCCCGCCTTACATAATCCTTTTAGTTTTATTAGTTAATCCTAAATTAAAAAACAATTAATCCTTAAATCTTGGAAAAAATAATTTAATCCCTACTTAATATTTTAATCCAAATTTTAATTTTCAAAATCAAGTTAATACGATGATATGTTGTTAATCATGATAACATGTTAAGGAAAAATTTTACATTGTCTATCAACTAATTTTACTAAGTTAAAGTTTCAATTCATATTGGGTTTTATTTAGTTGATTTACTAAGTAATATATTTTGATTTTTTTTTTTTGAGAATTAAAAATGTACTATAATCTATATATACATATAAGTAAATCAATTTGAGACACATGACAATCATTGAGGTTATCTAGAATTATATTTTCCCGTCTTAAACATAATCCTTTTAGTTTCATTACTTAATCCTAAATAAAAAAATTAATCCTTAAATCTTGGGAAAAATAAATTAATCCCTACTTAATATTTTTATCCAAATTTTAATTTTCAAAATCCAATTAATACGATGACATCTTATTAATATTGATTACATTTTATTAATATTGATATACTTATTTTTGAAATTTACAATTGATTACATTTTATTAATATTATTATACTTTCTACTTATATTTGATGTTGTTATACATAAATATTATATCTTTTAGCATAACTATTAATATATATATATATATAGGGAGAAGATCATGCGAGAACCACCTCTTATTGCGAGAACCGCGAGAACCAATGTGAACACACCAAAAATGCATAAAAATAGCTAAAAATCACACAAAAATTTTTTTTTGATTTTTTTAATATTTTTTAGGTTAAAATCGCTACTTTTCGAACCCAAAAAAAAAAAAATTTTTTTTTTTTAATTTTTTTTTTTTAAATTATTATTTTTTTAAAAAAAATTTTTTTTTTTTTTGGCTTCGAAAAGTAGCGATTTTAACCTAAAAAATATTAAAAAAATCAAAAAAAATTTTTTGGATTTTTTTTTGATTTTTTTAGATTTTTTTTAGATTTTTTTAGGTTTTTGGGGGTTTAGTTTTTAGCATTTTAACTTGGGGGGGGGGGGGGGTGGGGGGGTTTAGGTTTTTGGGGGGTGGGGGAGGGGGGTTTAGGCTTTTTTTTTGGGGGGGGGGGGGTGGGGTTAGGTTTTTTTTAGGTTTTTTTTAGCTTGGGGGGGGGGGGGGGGGTTAGGTTTTTTTTTTGGGGGGGGGGGGGGGGGGTTAGGTTTTTTAGGGTTTTTTTAGGTTTTTTTAGCTATTTTAGGTTGTGTTCACATTGGTTCTCATGGTTCTCACAATAAGGGTGGTTCTCGCATGAGCCCCTCCCTATATATATATATATAGGTAGAGGATCCTGTAAAAAGTGCTCAAAGTGTGAGAAGTGTATTATAACACTATATAAAATACTATATAACACCATATAAACAACGTATAACAATATGTAACACCATATAATACCATACAACACTATGTAACACTATATATCATTATATAACAAATATAACACTATAGGGTGTCTGATAGCATGTCTATGATAGATGTATAGTGTTATATTTGTTATATAATGATATATAGTGTTACATAGTGTTATATGGTATTATATGGTGTTACATATTGTTATACGGTTTTTATATGGTGTTATATATAGTGTTATAATACATTTCTCACACTTTAGGCCCTTTTTACACTATCTTTACCCTATATATATATATATATGACAAAAAGTAATATTGTTTATTAATATTATCCAATGTTGGTTTGTTTTTAGCATTACTGGATTCACCCATGATCAATTGTATCTGGCATTATTAATAATTAAAAGTAGAGACAGGGTAAAACTACTAATTCTAGATAGATATGGTAAAGTTATGAATAAAAGATTTAATGTTGTGCACAAAAAAATATATAGATATTTATGAATTATGTGAATATTTTTTGGATTCAAATTACTTTCGGTAATGTGCGAGTTATAATTGTAACCTTTTATTTCTCATTACATAAGTGTAATGTAATACGTAAATATAATAATGAGTATTATATAATATATTTATTTTTGTATTATTTTAAACGACTGTTTGATTACATGTTTTTTTGATGAATTTTATAGTACCAACATAAATCATCTTTATATTAACTAATTTATGTCAATTTGGTATATAAATGTCTTCGTCTTTGATTTGCATTTACATGAAATATTTATTATAAAGTTCAAATTGTTCAACCCGTGTAACACACGGGGAACTAACCTAGTTATTATATAAACTAGTTGATTTTCCGCCCGCGCGTTGCGGCGGGACCCAATGACTGCAAAACGCGTGTCAATAACGGCAAGCAGATACCGAATATCAAAACATAAATAAAAATGTCGTGAAAAGGATAGTCACTCCGTTCTAAAAAACGATTTTAAATAACCTAATACATAATAATAGGATCCACACGTCCTACACGTTGGAAATTCGGTTGTTTTCCGTTCAGTTATTATGGTGCTAACACGTTAAAATATGGATGAGCTCGGTACCGATAACGGCAACGAAAGTACCGATCCAGAAAATCATCGAAATTAGGTACCGGCACCGAAAATGCTCGGTACAATACGGTATGGTATTTGAAGGTAAAAATCAATAAATACAGGTATGGTGCTAGACCGGTGTCGAACAGAAAGTAACGATTCTGAAAACATCAAAAGGTGGGTACCAAATTGGTACCGAAAATGATTTGGTATAGTAAATTTGGTACCGATACGATACCGGTTTGATTACAGGATTTGATACGATTGCTCATCAATAATCTAAATATCCAAGTTAATTTTATATGCTAAAATGCATTCATTACAGAAGAAGACAAAAAATAAAGCAAAATAAGTTGTTGTGTATATAAAACCTTATTCAAACGAAATACAGTTTACTTACTATGTGTATGAAAAGTAATCTAAACGGTGCAATTACTTGCATTGCTACGTTGCTACAGGATTTGATGAGCTCGGTACCAACCGGTACCGAAAATACCGTTACCGAAATCCCCAAAAGTGGGTACCGGTACCGAATATACCTGGTCCCGGTTGGTACTGGTACGGCACCAGTATTTGAGGGTAAAACCCGATAAATACCGGTGCCGAACCGGTACCTAAAATACATCTGGTTTGATAAATTTAATACTGCTACATGTTCCCGATACCATTCATTCAATTCTATTTTTATTATTGTTAATTCCATTCTATTTTTAGTAGATATATATTTTATTACGGTTCATTCCATTGAGTTTTTAATATATAGGTAAATTTTTATTATTGTTAATTCCATTCTATTTTTAGTATAAATATATTTTATTACTGTTTATTCCATTGAGTTTTTAATATATAGGTAAATTTATGTTTTGTACATATTTAATTATTATTACTAATTTACTATAGTAATAAATAAATATAAATTATTACTAAATATAGTTAGCAAAGCTTGAAGAAGTAACAAACATATGTTTTTTTATAATTATTAAATATGTTTTAATTTAGGACTGTGGTTTAAAATCAGTAATAATTAAATTATTTTTTATCATTTTAGAAAATATTTAATTGCTCTTTATGTTTAAATTATTTCTTATCATTTTAGAAGATATTTATATTGCTCTTTATGTTTAGATAAGCTAATGGGATATGTTTGATTCGTTATACTTATTAACACTAACATGCATATAATTCAAATTAATAACTACTAAACCCATATGCGATGCGGTAAAAATTCGGTTTCGATTGGCACCAGTTTAGCTCCATACGATACCGTTATGGTACAGACACTTGGTATAGCAGCCGGAAGAAAAAAAAAAATAAAGAAATAAAGTTGTTAAACTTATAGTATAAAATTTTTGTAGTCACTTAAAAAAGGTTTAAACATTACTATTTATTGCACAGAAAACAAAAACATGATATCAAAGTGAAAGCCATTAATAAAATTTGTGCACAAGCTAGTATTTAAGATTTAACAGTATTGGCAGATTCTTAATTTGTAGCTCTCACTATAGGGTTGTTCAAAAAGCTCGCGGCTCAGATCTCGCTCGAAGCTCGCTCGGATTTAGTTCGGAAAAAACTCGCTCGATATGGCTCGGTTTGAAAGTGAGCCGAGCCGGCTCGGCTCGGTTTGAAAGTGAGCCTAGCTCGGCTCGGCTCGTGACGAGCCAAATTGGCTCGGTTTGGCTCGCTTGGTAGCTTGACTCGGCTTAGCTCGAATTATTTTACTTATAATATATTTTATTTTTATATACATATAATATATTACAAAAAAGTGATTATTATTTACATGTATTTAGGCTTGTAGTTTGATATCTATGACATATTTAAAGGTTGATTCCCGTGCTAATGAACAAATATTGTATTTACTTGAAATATAAAACTTATTTTGCGTTGTTGAACGTGATTTTGACTTGTAATGTATTAGGTTGAACTTATTTTGAATATATTCTTTTGAAGTATTGAATAAAATTTTAGAATACTGAATTTGAGAGCTATGTATTAATTTTTATTTTAAAATCAAGCCGAGCCAGCTCGGTTTAAAACCAAGCCGAGCCCAAGCTTAGATTTTCATCTCGATTTCAAATCCAAGCCGAGCCAAGCCAGCTTGGTTTATAATCCAGCCGAGCCCGAGCTTGCCCTAGCTCGACTCGGCTCATGAACAGCCCTATCTCAGTATCAAATTATTTATAATTCATGTTGTGTGTAAGTTTTAACTTAAATATATAGTTATAATTAGCAATAATTATAATATGTTGGCCTCTTAAATTGTGTAAATTTAATTCAAATTTATTTTGCTTTTTCTTAAGATTTCAAGAAAGAATTTGACATTTTCCTAGTACTGATGGCTTTAAGAAATTTTTGTATCATATCTATCATCTTTTACTTACGTGCAATATTTTCTTTATCTAATTCGTGTAATACACGGGTCTATAACCTAGTAGTAGAAAACTATACATATATGATTTCATTTCGATTTTGATGATGAGATGGATATATTGATTATTCATAAGTTTGTATATACGCTAAAACCTAACTTCTTATTGATTTTTCATAAGTTTGTATATACATTATAACATAACTTTAGGGATGGCAAAAAAGCCCAAGCCCGACGGGTATACCCGAAACCCGAAACATATGGGTCGGGTATACCCAAAGCCCAATGGGTATGGGCTGGGTACGGGCTTAAAAAAAGAAAAAAATTGGGTATGGGTACGGGTATAGGATTTAGTGATACCCGCCCGATACCCGGCCCATTTACCCAAATAATACCCGAAAGTATTAAATTATAGATTTCCATATATATACACTTAGTACATGTACTTATTACCTTCTCTATAGTCATATGTGGATATGTATTTGACAAGTGTTTTGTGAACATATAACTTATTTTTGAGCATGTATATTGGATATGGAAGCTATCACCCTTTATTATGTGGATGTTTTATACAATTAGGTGGTCTTGATACAATTACTTAATTAAGTAATTGTTTTAATTTAGTTTAGTATATGTGGTCTGAATATGATATGTAAGTTATGAGTAGGGTTCGCACGGAAAATGTGTTTTTCCTAGAAAGTCTAGGAAGCGATCTGGTCCATCCGATTGGTGTGTTTAAGGGTTGAGATTAAATCAATGGCAATCTTGTAATATTTGAGTTTAATTAATTGATTGTTTTAAATGAGTAGGGGCAATTTTGTCAATGGCCGTGTTTTAAATCAATTAGATAACCGCCAGTTCCTAAATTCAAGCGATTTTCCCTCCCCCTCTCTCTCTCTCTCCAAAACCATCTTGGAAACCCCAATCCCTACAAAAAATAACTACAATCATGGAAGAAGATAACTTTAGAAACGATGGAGAGCACCAGATCAAATTAAAACACTTCTCCATCTCCACCATCTCCGAGTTCATCATCACCATTCAAATATTGTTCTTATCATCTCCGTTTTCTTGACGATGTGTTTTAACAGCAAGCAGATTCATATAGTTGTGTTTTAGCAGCAAGCAGATTCATACAGTTGTGGTTTAGCATCCAGATTCATACATATGTGTTTTAACAGCAAGCAGATTCATACAGTTGTGTTTTAGCATTCAGATTCATACAGATGTGTTTTAACAGCAAACAGATTCATACAGTTGTGTTTTAACTGCAAGCAGATTCATACAGATGTGTTTTAACAGCAAGCAAATTCATATAGATGTGTTTTAACATCCAGATTCATACAGATGTGTTTTAACAGCAAGCAGATTCATATAGTTGTGTTTTAACAGCAAGCAGATTCATACAGATGTGTTTTAACATCCAGATTCATACTGATGTGTTTTAACAGCAAGCAGATTCATACAGATGTGTTTTAATAGCAAGCAGATTCATACATATGTGTTTTAACATCCAGATTCATACAGATTCATACAGATGTGTTTTAACAACAAGCAGATTCATACAGATGTGTTTTAACAGCAAGCAGATTCATACAGATGTGTTTTAACATCCAGATTCATACAAATGTGTTTTAACAGCAAGCAGATTCATACAGATGTGTTTTAACAGCAAACAGATTCATACAGATGTGTTTTAACATCCAGATTCATACATATGTGTTTTAACAGCAAGCAGATTCATACAGTTGTGTTTTAGCATTCAGATTCACTTTATATTGTGGGATCTATAAAAAAAATTGACTTTAGCCCTATAAACTGTTAAAACACAGCACCAAGAACATGCTGATAAATTCCAGTAATCTTCTAAACAATGGAATCTGCGATGTAATGTGACATGGAATTTTAGTTAATGAACACATTGACTTCCAGATTTGAATTCGACAATAATAAAAATTCTGAAAATCATGGAATTTTAGTTAATGAAGATACATTCCAAAAATAAAATTAAAATGTGAAATTACATGATAGCCCTTCTACTTAAAATCCCTCAATGACACATGTCCAATTCTTATTCCTTCCTAGACTTTCTAGGAAAAATAGACTTTCCACCCAACTCCTACTCTGTAAGTTATTTATCAAATTTTCATTTGTTATAGTCATTAAAATAGTTAATTATATAAACATCAAAGTAAAAATTGCACATTTGTCCCAACGGGTATTTTTAAGAAATAAACGGGTATACCCGATACCCGCGGGTATGCCTGATACCCGACGGGTAATTACCCAAAAAATACCCGACGGGTAACGGGCCTGGTATGGGACAAAGAATTATAACCGGGTATGGGCCTGGGATTATCAATACCCGGCCCAAGCCCGGCCCATTGCCATTCCTACATAACTTCTTAGCTAGAGTAACTTTTGTCTTTTTCTTTTTTTTTCAATTTCACCCCTTACACTATAAATATAAAGAGTTGGAGTTAATTGCCCGGATAGTCCCTGTGGTTTCACGTTTTTTCACATTTAGTCTCCAACTTTTCAAAATAGCGTATATGCTCCCTGTGGTTTAATCGTTTGTTACTCGTATAGTACCTACATTGAATGGAGACTACTTTGTTTAGTTAAATACGTATGAAATGACCGAAATACCCTCATCTTCTTCCTCATCCTATCTCTCTCTCACTCTCTCTCTAAGAAAAACCCTACCACAATCTTCACCTCCACCTCCACCGTCAACCCACCACCACCTCCACCATCACCTTCAACCCACCACCCCCACCTCTACTTTCTTTCTTCAAAGATATGAAGAATGACCAAAACTCAATCACACTCACAATATTAAGGAAGTTTAAAACCTGTTTTGCTAATTTTAAATTAACCTCATAATTATGCATTATTTTGTTGGTGTTACAGGGACGTAACACGTTTGGACAAAGGCAAGGGACTTTACTTCCTTTTCATCAAAGCTGAGACCAAAACCCCAATATTAATATTATCAGGCATTTAACTCCCATATACTCTGCTTACTCCGGCAAGATTACTTTTTTCATTCCGATTTCCGATTCCGTCAACCATCATAAGGTGATTTCTGAGGTGCGTAGTAGATGATTTATAGGGTTTAATTGACAGTATTGTTGGTACACTATACAGATCTGAGGTGCGTAGTAGGTGATTTCATGTGCTTAATTGACGGTAGTGTGCGAAAGACGACCCGTGATTGTTGTTGATGATGACCGGAGATTGCATCGACGGCTGGTGGTGGTCCGGTGAAACCTCTGTTTCCAACATACCTTAATCACCAGTTAAAACCAAATTTGTTTATGGGTTTTGATTTGATTTGGTTAGGGTTTAGGATTTTAATTGAGTTTGATTTAAATTTGGAGATGAATAAAAAAAGTAGAGGTGGAGATGGTGGGTTGAAGGTGACGGTGGAGGTGGTGGGTTGGCGGTGGAGGTGGTTGTAGGGTTTCTATTTTAGAGAGAGAGTGAGAGTGAGAGAGAGATAGGAGGAAGATGAGGTCTTTATATGTTGTTTAAGAGTAAGGGTATTTTGGTCATTTCATTCGTATTTAACTGAACAAACTAACCTCCATCCAATGTAGGGACTAATCGAGTAACAAACGATTAAACCACAGGGAGCATACATGCTATTTTGAAAAGTGGGGACTAAACGTGAAAAAATGTAAAACCACAGGGACTATCCGGGTAATTAACTCCAACTCTTTATATGTAAACTACATTGCTATATGTTAACTGGAATGCCCAAAACCTAAACGATCGTGTACAATTGAAATGATTTATGTAATAGGAAAACATGAAAACACAATTTTTCCTATGTCTAATAATTATGACCCTAATTAATAAGGGTTGAGTTATATATATAGAGGTTTAAAAATAAGAAGGGTAAAAACTAAAAAGTTACTAGCGACAAGTGTCCAAGGAAGAATCAAGCGGAAAGGCTAACTTTGTCCACAAGAGAAAAAAGAACATGCAAGTCACATACTATTCCCCCTTCCCCCCAAATTTTTAAATGTTTATAACTTTTTTATACGTCATTTGTTTTTTTTAAATATACCATATTGTTATACCTTTCAAAAAAATTGAAAAACCAGTTGCGTATTACACAATGCACATGACGTAAAACACAATAGAAAGTAGACCAAAAACACAATCGATGACAACATATAAAAGACACAATGGACAACAAACTATAACACAATGAACATAACATATAACACAATGAGTATCAAACTAAAATTTGCAATGGAAAGTAGACTAAAAACACAATTGATAATAGCATATAAAAGACACAATTGATGACAACAAATAAAAGACACAATGGACAGCAGACTAAAACACAATGGACAACAGACTAAAAACACAATTAATAACAGACTAAAACACAATGAACATCAGACTAAAAACACAATAAACAACAGATAAAACACAATGAACATCATATTAAAACACAATGACCGGAACCTATAACACAATGTATAGAAAACCCATATATAATACCATCTTCATTGTATCATACATTGTGTAATGGGTTTTGATAAAAATGCAATTGATAGAACCCAAATTAACATTGTGTTATAAGTTTTGATAATAACACAATATATAGAAACCTAGTAAAAACGTAATGACCAAAACCCAGCTGAAAGACACAATAAGCAGAACATTTAACACAATGCAACAAAACCCATTAAAAATGAATTTTTTTTATTGTTGGCTCATGTGATCCTTCCTGAAGAACAGATGATACAAATCCAAAACCTATCTGCAACAGTTGATCCTAAATAACAGTGCTTTGAACTCCTTTTCCCTCCAATGGCAGTGGCATCCAACATCTGATGATCTCTAAAGTCTGCTGATACTCAAAGTCTGTTATATACAAAGAACTGCTGAAGTCTAAAGTCTGTTGAAGACCTATCAGCTGTTGAAGTCAAAGAACTGCTGGAAGTTAAAGGCCTGATCAACCTTCATGGAAAGCACT
The DNA here is from genome assembly GCA_030545235.1 of Helianthus tuberosus. Lineage (NCBI taxonomy): Eukaryota > Viridiplantae > Streptophyta > Magnoliopsida > Asterales > Asteraceae > Helianthus > Helianthus tuberosus. The sequence goes on from JARYGA010021330.1 coordinate 24,238, forward strand.
GCTCAGTCTTCATCAGTGGTTGAACCCATCAGCGGATAGCATTCATCAGTAGTTTGGATAATCAGTGTTTAAATGTAACAGTGTCTGTAATCATCAGCGTTTAGAGGTTGTTAATATTGTTAGCTGTCACTGTCTAGGTGATGCCAGCAAAGATGCCACAGTGTTTAGGATTATACTATAAATAGAAAGTGCATGTACTGTTCTATTAGCTCTTTCACACACTTGCATTTTGTACGAACTAACATTTTGAGCTCAGGCTGAGGGGGAGAAAATGTTCATGCATACGTTGAATCTTTTGTAATCAAATCATTCGACACAAAGTATATATATGATGAAAGCTTTTCTTTCCTTGTTTGTGTTATAAAGTTTTTCCTTCATTTCCGCTGCAATTATCATTTGTTTATCTCTATCTGTGGCACGTGTGTCACTTCAACCATCATATAAATACCAAACCAATGAAATATTGTATTTCATACTTGGGATTTGTATAAATATGTGTATCGTTTGCACATATCAATTCTTGTTCGATTTCGAGCTCTAAATCGCTTTCTGGAAGGTTATACGCGAACTGATGCGTAAATATAACCAGTTTAATGCAACAAACACTCCAGAACAGTGACATAGGCTTAACATACCTTAAATAACCTTTACATAACTTAGAAATAAGTTTTGGATGGTTTGGTGTGTCGAAATCAAGTTTATTCGCTTACAGGGACTAATTTCGACAAACTGCGAAAGTAAGCCGATTCGTACTGTAACGAACATTCCAGAACATGATCATATGTTAAACATACCCTAAATATCCTTTACATAGCTTAGAATTAGGCTTTAAGGTGTTCGGTATGCTAAAATAAACTTTTTGGTCATTCAGGGACTAAAAGCGTCAAAAAGTGCATATGTTTGCATTTCCGCGCATATCTTACGTTCTGAATATATCTGAACATCCAAAAAATTTATTTAATCATTAAAATATTTTATTTTAGTGATTGGCATGATTAAATTCCATTCGTCGCTTAATTTGGATCGTTTTTGCGTCCGTTACGACTTCCGTCGTAATTACCCGAACAACGCAACCGTACGACCAAACGAACCGAAATCCCAGATATTTTTGAGCACATTTCAAGTTCCCTATACTTTAACTTCATTTTAGAGCCTTAAAATGGGGTTAACGAGGCTTAAACGTGCCGAAAAATGACTTTTTAAACATGCAGGGACCATTTTTGACATTTCTTGAAACTCAGTTCAGATTCATTGAATCTGGTCCATTTTTTAAGTTTTGATGGGTTTTAATGGCTGATTTTGGATACTATGGGCTGTTATTTGATGGTTTTTAACATTCCCATGGTTTTGAAAACCATGTGCCCACATGGAAGGCCATGATTCAAGCTCGGTTTACGAGAAACAATCCTAACGGTTCTATGAAAACTATATAAACCCCACCCCACTTCATTTCATTTCATTTCATTTCACTCATGATCTAAATAATTCTCTAAGTTGAAGCTCAAATGCTTCATACCTAAGAATTTATAGATCATTCCTCCATTTCTTGGACCTCTTGTAAGTATTCTTCCGTTCTTTTTCACGTTTTTAGCGTGAAAGTCAAACAAGTGTTTGACTTTCAGCTTTGACCAGTTTATGGTCAACACTGTAACAATCCTAAATAAACCGACACCCTCGAATGTTTTTCCGGTACCCTAATATATTTTAAAATGTCCCAATATGTCTTTAAATACACCCCGTATGTGAAAATCGAGCCCGAAATACAGTATATCATTAAAAAGAGAAAATGCCCGGATAGTCCCTGTGGTTTCACCTTTTTTCACCTATAGTCCCTATCTTTCTAAAACTACTTGAATAGTCCCCAAGTTTTCCATTTTTTTTTCTCGGATAGTCCCTAGGTCTAACTTCAGTTACTTTTCTCTGTTAAAATGATGTGAAATGACAAAAATACCCTTTCCTTAAAAGGCCAAACCACAGGGACTATCCGGGCATCTTCTTCATTTTTATTTATAAAATCCACCCACCATCACCCTCCTCCACCCTCCACCATCACCTGAGCCAAATCAGAATCAAACCTCACATCAAAAATAATCTTGAATCTTAACCAAGCATACCTTGAATCTGATTCGAGCATTCACCAAATCTGAACCGGAACAGGGATTACCCGATTGAGTTGAACCAAGACTGAACGACAACAACCAGCACCTCCACCGCGGCTTGCCGTCACCGTCGTCCACTGCCGACGCGACTCACGGCGGCGCTGCCGTCGCCGCCGCCACTGCCACCACCCTACTTTCTCTCTCAGCGTCTCCTTCTCTACCTCGTCTTTCTCTCTCTCTCATTTCTCGTCGTCGGAACCTCACACCGCCGCAGCAGTCATCAAGAAGGGGGGGTGTGTCGTCGGAACATACTACCGCCGCCGCCTGCGGCGGCGCTGCCTTGATTCGCCGGAGCAGAAAGGAGCAGGGGGGGTACTTGAGTTGTCGGCTGGATTGAGAGAGGAGGTGAGGGTGTGCTGTGTTGTGATTGAGAGAAGAGTTGGAGAGTTAAGGGTTTTCTAATGTTGAAGAAGAAAGTGAGGTTCTGTGTGTGTATACTGATATGTTGCAAAGAAGGGAATTAGGAGAGAAGAGATGATGTGTGGCCGTGGATTTTAGGATAGGGTTTTATAGAGATCTTGTGAAATCTTGACTGTGGTGGTGATGGTGGAGGGTGGAGGAGGGTGATGGTGGGTGGAGGTTGAAGATGAAGTGTGGTGGTGGGGTTTTATAAATAAAAATGAAGAAGATGCCCGGATAGTCCCTGTGGTTTGGCCTTTTAAGGAAAGGGTATTTTTGTCATTTCACATCATTTTAACAGAGAAAAGTAACTGAAGTTAGACCCAGGGACTACCCGAGAACAAAAATGGAAAACTTGGGGACCATTCAAGTAGTTTTAGAAAGATAGGGACTATAGGTGAAAAAAGGTGAAACCACAGGGACTATCCGGGCATTTTTCTCCATTAAAAATAAATTAAAAAAAAGAAAATTTAAGTTGAGGCGGGCCGCGTAGACCCCACCCCAACCCTTACGCGGGCGGTTTAAAGGTTAAAACCTGATTTCTTTAAATTTTACGTTTAGGCGGGCCGCGTAAGACCTCCGTTAGTTTACGCGGGCCGCGTGAGATCAAGATAGTGGCGCAGCCCGGTGATGACACGTGTCATCATCGTGGCGAGCCTAGTCGATGACCCGGACAAGCTACCCTGTTGACCAGGGTGACGCGGGCCGCGTAGGCCCTGTGCTTGTGTTACACGGGACGCGAGAGGACCAGACTCAGCAACTATATAAGAAGGCCATCGGGTTTCATTCGAATTCGCTCACAAACGTTTCTCAATCTCAAATTCTGAATATTAGGCATAATACTCGGGTATTATACCCCCCTAAATAGCGAAGTTCTACTCCGTTGTAAGTATTATAACCCCTGGATACGTATTAGATACGCTGCCTGATTGATCTAGGGTTCCGTAACGGCTGTCGTGGTTCTACCCGACGTAGTCGTTGGAATGCCGTCTCGGGGAGAGTATTACTAATGTTAAAATGGGTTATTATACTAACGTGTGTACATTTGTGTAAATTATAGATAATTCTCAGGGAAACCCTTATGGAAAATCTAAGAAAGCAATGTGAGTAATCTCCTTTTTGTAAACTGTTTTTACAAAACCTTAACTATTTTACAATGCAATTTAGCAGTGATTGAGTCTTTGTAATTCTACAATTATTGCCGATATGTTGGGGTTTTGTATACAAAATGTGGAATACGTTACCATTGGACAATGAGTTAGCCAATGTGTAATATGACCCACAAGTCAGGATTGACAGTACTAAAGGAGTAATTGGGTAGATATAAACATTGTAATCGCTCTCAATACTGTTTAAATTAAATTAATGTTTCTTGATTAAACTGGGATTCACTCACCAGTATTTCCCACTGACAAATGTTTTTAAAACGCGTTTCAGGTAACACAATGTGAAAGCCAATTAGAAGCCAGCTGGACAGCACTGAAGGCTTGGAAAAGTGGCTATAAAAGTTACCTAAATAAAGAAGGCGTTTTAATTCAAATAAAATGGGATTTATCCCTATAAATTAGTTTGTAATAAAAACTTGGGTTTTAACCCATTTGTTTAATGTTATGAAAATGTGGTATTTTACTCTGATCAATGTTTCCTAACTACGGTCCTGATGAAAATTTCCGCTGCTAAATTAGACAATACGAGATACCACCGAAACTGGCTCGCGGCCGCCCGTTCCTTGGGATTAGGGATCGGGGGTTGCGACAGGAGGTGGTATCAGAGCTAAGCCATTGATTCAGCCACAGAGGTGTTCTGCTGACATCAAAATGTAAAGTGTTAGGAAATA
>JARYGA010021331.1:0-71036 GCA_030545235.1 Helianthus tuberosus
TAATGGCAATGGCAATAATGTGGATGCAAGGGCTGAAGAAGACTTGGCTAAACCATATAAGCCCAGTAACCTTTCATGCTTTGCAAGGCAAATAGCCGATTATGATTTCCAAGCAAAGATCAAGATGCCATCCCACATCAGGACGTATGATAGGACTGAAGATCCTGAAGACCATCTTCAAATCTTCACCGGTGCAGCAAGGATAGAGAAATGGTCAAACGCTGAATGTTGCCTAATGTTCATGCAAACTCTAGTTGGATCCGCTAGAATTTGGTTCAACGACTTGCCTGCCCAAAGCGTTCGAAGCTTTGACGACCTTAGCAAGGGTTTTCTGGCCAATTTCTCCCAACAAAGGCGATATGTTAAAGACGCAACAGTAATCTTCCAAATAAAACAGCGTGATGACGAAAGTCTACATGCATTCATTGAACGATACAAGAAGGAAGGTCTGACTTATGTAGGGGCAGATGAGAAAATGAGAGTGGCTGGTTTCATGAATGCCATCACCTCTAAATATCTCACAAGAGATTTCAACAAGTCCTTGCCCAAGACCTTGGAAGAAGCTCTCGAAAGGGCTGAAGCCCACATTCGGGGAGAGGAGGCGGTAGACATTAAAGAGCAAAGAAAAGGGGATCCGGCTGGCGAAGCAATAGCCCGGCTAGAAAAAGGGGAAACTTTAACTCCTATGACAGGCGGTCAAAGGGTTCAGACCTTCGAAGGTCTGAAGGACGGAACCCTTCAAGCAGAGAAAAAGGCATAAGTTTCACTCCCCTCACAAAGACCCCTCAAGAAATCCTTGCAACGGAAGAAGTTAAGCAAAACTTTCGGCCTCCTAGGCCTCTCCCCAAAAGCAGAAAAAATGAGAACTCCACACAATACTGTGAGTTTCACGAATAAAAAGGTCACCACACCAATGATTGCTTCCAACTCAAGAAAAGAATTGAAGAAGCTGTTAAATCCGGAGAACTCGCTCATTTGGTAAAGGGAGTCCGGGATAAAATAGCCGAAGTGAAGGGCAAGGAAGTCAATATGGTGGATTTTGACGGAAAGGTTCCTCATAAAAGACAACGGTTGGAAGCTTGGGAGCTTCAGTGTGTCTGTTTCCCCCCAACAGAAAAAGACCCTCTCTCTAGCCCTCTTGTGGTAGAAGCTACCGTGGGGACATTGCAAACATGCAGGGCCTACATAGACACTGGGGCAACTACTGAAATCATGTTTGAGAAATTCTTCAACCGTTTGAGTAATGAAGAACGTTCAAGACTTCAACCCTCTGGAACCTCCATAAAAGGTATTGCCGATATACCCCTCAAGCCTTTAGGGCAACTAACACTCAATGTTCGTTTCAGCGAAGGTTTGAAGGAAAGAACCCAACAGCTCACCTTTGTAGTTATCAACATCCCCTCAAGCTATGACGTGATCATTGGAAGACCGGGGCAATGTGCATTCTACATGGCCGTGTCTGTTGGCCATGGCACAGTCAAATTTCCTACCGAGAGGGGCATAGCAACCCTTCGACCTTCTCAAGAAGCTTACATGGTTGAGGGTGAAAACTCAAACAGCGAAGAAGACAAGCAAAGGTTGGTCATAAACCCTAAGTACCCCGAACAACGAATAAGGGTCAATCCAAACCTTTCTCAAGAGACCCTTTCGTACCTTGAAAAGTTGCTAACACATTACAGCGATGTATTCGCTTGGTGTCCAGAAGATATGACCGGGATCCCTCGGAACATTGCCGAGCATGAGTTAAGAATACCACCGGATGTCAAGCCTGTGGTCCAAAAGAAAAGAAGCCTAGCACCCGAGAGGAGTCTGGCAGCCTGCCAAGAAGTTGAAAATCTTGTGTTAGCCGGCATTCTCCGAGAAGTCAAGTACCAATCATGGGTTGCAAACCCGGTTATGGTCAAGAAACCCGACAACTCATGGAGGATGTGCATAGACTTCAAGGATCTTAACAAGGCTTGTCCTAAGGATTGCTATCCACTACCAGAAATTGATCTCAAAGTTGACTCCCTCACAGGTTACTCGTTCAAATGCTTTCTTGATGCATACAAAGGTTATCACCAAATCCTCATGAAGGAAGAGGATGAGGAAAAAACAGCCTTTCACACAGACAAAGGGATCTTTTGTTATCAAAAGATGCCTTTCGGCCTAAAAAACGCTGGAGCAACCTACCAACGGCTCGTTGACAAAGCCTTTGAAAGCCAAATTGGTAAAAACATGGAGGCATACGTCGACGACTTGGTGATCAAAAGCAAGTCAGAGTATCAAATGCTCAATGACATTCAAGAAACTTTCAAGAACCTCAGAAAGGTCAACATGAAGCTCAACCCTGAAAAATGTTCGTTCGGATTTGAGGAAGGAAAATTCTTGGGTCACATTGTTGGAAAACAAAGCATCAAAGCCAACCAAAACAAAGTGAAAGCCGTCCTCGAAACCAAACCACCAAAAACCAAGAAGGAGGTTGAAAGCTTAAACGGGAAGCTTGCAGCCTTGAAGCGTTTTACCTCAAAGTTGGCCGAAAGATCTCTGCCCTTCTACAAAACGCTCAAGAACTGCTCAAATAAGAAGGATTTCAAATGGACTGAAGAAGCTGAAGAAGCTTTCAACCAAATGAAGCAACATCTAGCTTCCCTACCAGATATTGCGGCACCAAAAACTGGGGAGTTAATATCGGTGTACCTCTCAATTGCCGACGAGGCCATCAGTGCAGTCCTCACCATTGAGCGAGACAAGGCCCAGGTACCCGTTTATTTTTTCAGCAAAACTTTAAAATTAGCTGAAACAAAATACCCTCCCCTTGAAAAACTTGCCCTAGCCCTAGTTCAAACAGCTAGAAGGCTTCGAAGGTATTTCCAAGCACACCCCATACAAGTGGTCACCGACCAACCTATTAAGAGTGTGCTTGAAAAACCTGAAAACTCGGGGCAATTAGCCAAATGGGCCATAGAACTGGGTGGACATAACATCACCTATGTCCCAAGAAAAGCTATCAAGGCATAAGTCTTGGCTGATTTCATTGTGGAAGTCCCAAACCAGGCAATCACTGAAGTAAACGTTACCACCACTGAACCTTCCAACCTTGAAGCCTGGAAGCTTTTTACCGACGGGGCTTCAAGCGTTGAAGGGTCAGGGGCTGGGCTAATTTTGATCAACCCAGAAGGGCTGGAATTCACATACGCTCTCCGTTTTGATTTTAAGACCACCAATAACGAGGCTGAATACGAGGCACTAATAGCTGGCCTAAGGCTGGCTAAAGAGATGAAGATCGAAAAGCTTGAAGTATTCACAGATTCGTTGCTGGTCTCAAGCCAAGTGAATGATAGCTACATTGCTAAAGAACCCAACATGAAAAAGTACAGAGAAAAATCCAAGGAACTGATGAGTACCTTCCAAGCTTGCAACATTAAACAGTTCCCTAGATCACAAAACAAAAAGGCTGATGCCTTAAGCAAACTTGCATCTCTCACTTTTGCCCACCTTACCAAGAAGGTACTGGTAGAAGTATTGAAGGCTCCATCAATCGATGAATTGGAAGTTCAAGATGTAGTTACCGAAGAAGATCCAAACTGGATGACTCCCATAAAAAAGTTCCTTAAAAATGGTGAATTGCCCAATGATCATGTAGAAGCTAAAAGGGTTGAAATCAAAGCAAGGCAATACATACTACAAGGAGAAACCCTTTACAAAAAGGGTTACCTTGCTCCCTTGTTAAGATGTGTCGGCCCAGAGCAAAGTAAGTATTTGATCAAAGAAATTCATGAAGGTATATGTGGAGCTCACTTTGGAGCTAGGTCGGTAGTTGCAAAGCTCATGAACCTTGGATATTTCTGGCCATCAATGCACCGCGATACAACTGAAGAATTGAAGAAATGTGATGCTTGTCAAATTCATGCACCAATTCCAAAAAGTCCCAAGCATGACTTAGTCCCGATAACCTCGGCATGGCCATTCCACAAATGGGGGATGGACATTGTTGGTCCATTTCCCCCAAGCAAAGGGGGAGTAAAATTCTTACTGGTGGCAGTAGATTATTTCACCAAATGGCCCGAGGTCAAACCACTTGCTAAGATCACGGGAAAACAGGTCATTGACTTTGTTTGGGAAAACATCATTTGCCGTTATGGATTGCCGGGAGTACTTGTCACCGACAACGGAAGGCAATTTGCCGAGAAGCCTTTCAGCGTTTGGTGCAAAGAATACAAAATCGATCAGGTTTTTAGCTCAGTGGCTTACCCGCAATCAAACGGTCAGGTTGAAAGAACAAATAGAAGCATAGTAGAAGGCATCAAGACAAGATTGGGAAGATACAAAAGCAACTGGCTTGAAGAATTGCCTAGTGTCCTATGGGCAATTAGAAACCGAAAAAACAAGCCATAAGAAAACACCTTATAGCCTAGTATTCGGATCCGAAGCTGTGATCCCCGCTGAGATAGGAGTTGTAACCCAAAGAATTGTCAACATGGATCCCGAAACAAACCAAAAAGAGACCATGTTGAATTTACAACTCCTAGAGGAAGCAAGAGATCAAGCCGCAATTCAAGAGGCAAAATACAAGCAACAAATGGAGGCTTACTATAACAAAAAAGTCAAGAACGAACGTTTCATGCCAGGGGACCTGGTCCTCAGAAACAACGAAGCCAGCAAGAAAGAAAATCAAGGAAAGCTTGGCCCAAAGTGGGAGGGTCCATACACCATCCTTGAAGCACACAAGGGTGGATCCTACAAGTTGGCAGATTCAGAAGGCAAAAGGCTTCCAAGGCATTGGAACGGCAAAACCCTAAAAAGGTTCCATGTTTAAAGAAAAAAAGTTTGGTTTGTATCAAAATGTATTTTGAACAACACTATGAATACCTTTTGTAAAAAGCAAGTATTGCTTGAATGAATGAAGTTGTTTTATCAAACTTGTCTTTCTATCCTAAGATCAGGTTGAGAACCTAGCAAAAAACTCCATGGCAAGGGCCATGTAAGGGGATGAGCTCCCAGGCCACATCACTCAATAGGTTCAAGGGTTAAATGAACCTATATAAGGGGTGAGTTCCTAAGTCAATACAACTCCATGAGACTTGTTAAGAAAAAATAAAATTGTCTCATAGACGGGTGTGAACAGCCTACACCAAATGTTCCCTAAAATTTAAAATATTATACACAAACAGGCTTATAAAGTCAAGAGAAAAACAATGATATGATAAAAAGGATAGGTGCTATACCTTCTTGTTAAAAATACCAAGGCTAAGTGTCTGCAGCACTGAACCCTTTAAGGTATAAAAAACATAAGGGTAGCATAAACTCGACAAAGACAAAGTTACAAAAAGACAAAAAAATCACTTGGACAAAAATCACAAAGATACAAACCAAGTCACAAGATCAAGAAGCCTTCAAGGCTTCAAGCCACCCGAGTAACAACTCGAAACCTTAAAAGCTTCAACCTACCAACAGACAGCCAAAAGGCTTGGATGGTTAAAGCCAAACAGACTGCCTCAACAAAATAGGCACAAGTGTAAAAATATAACACACAGAAAATAGTTGAGCACCATACCATATCAAAGAAAGCCCTAAAAGACTTTCAAATACAAGTTAAGGCAAGTCCTAGCAACTTGCAAATTCAACTATTGTTCAAATGGCCATAGAGGCCTTCAACACAACCAAAAGGAACCTTAAGGGTTCCTGAAAACCTAATATTGTTTAAAGGTTACAAACCATGGATTGTTTTAACAAAGTGCTAAGAAAGCTACGAATTTTAGGCATCAACAGAAGGCTTAGTAGCCCCAGAAATGCTACCTTTGGCCTTCTTAGTCTTCTTAACCTTCTTAGCCTTCGGACCTTGATCATCAACAGCTGAAACTTCCAAACTGACATCCTTCGGAACTTCGGCCTCCCCAGAAAAAGTATCTTCACTATCTCCCGAAAAGGAACGTTTCCTCGAAGAGGAGCCAAGCAGTTCAGCGCATAACTTTTCATTCAAACCGTCCAGCTTCAGTTCCTGTAAAGCAGAGAGAGGCTTACCATAACAAGAGGCAACTTGACTTACATACGGGTATGATAACCTCTCCATTTGCTCCACGGAACTCTTAAAGACGTCAGAGGCCTCAGGACGGTACAGAAGAGATTTCTCCAACGGATTGCCAGACTCGTGAAGCTTCTAACCCGCAATAAGACCTTGGTGTTTTCCCAGATTGAGCAGTTTAGTGTAGACATCACCAAGAGCGGAGTTAAATTCCTTAGAGTGCAAGAGATAGGTAACCACCTGATGAAAACCATGCTCAATGAGCCATTGGTTATCTCCGGTAGCTTGGGCAACCAAAGTTTTCAAACCATCCTTCTCCTTATCAAAAGCTTTCTTTTGCACAGCCAAGGTCTCCCGGTCAGCCTTCAGTTTCAACAAGTTAGCTTCAAAGCTCTTCCTAAGATCACCCATCTCAATATCGTGCCTCTTAGTTAAATCCTCAATCTTCTTGTTCCAAGCCAACTCTTTCTCAGAAAAAATATCGATTTCCTTCTTCATAGCAGCAATTGAAGCCTTCATCTTCTCCTTCTTCTTGGAGGCCTCCTCATATTCCCACATCCCCTTAGCAAAACGAGTGACACCTTCAGCCAAAAAGGCAGAAAGGTTGTAGGAACTGAGCATCATCCTAGAAATAAGATGATCACCCTCCATCTCAGATATGGCATCTCGAACACCGGGAGGAGCAAAATGAGCCAAGGCTTCAGCACACACAGCAGGATCCTTAAAATTATCACCAACCTTAACCTTCCAATTGGGCACATAAATGTCCTCTGAACCCTCGAAGCTTTCAACACTTTTGGCCGACGAACCTTCAATAGCAGAAATTGTACCCCTCTTAACCAATTTTTTCTTCTTGCTCGAAACAATCAACTCCTTTTCTTTGCCTTTACCAACATCCACAGCTTGATCCTCTGATGCCTCGATATCATCACTAACGTCAATAGGCTCTGAGCCAGAGGGCTGATCAACACCCTTCAGATGACGTTGAGAACGACGAGTGGAACCTTTGGACGCAGTAACCTTGGTGAAGCCTTTGACATTTGGAACATTGACATAACCAGAACCCTCAAACCTATAATCGGCACCCTTAACAACCGCATTCTCACCAGGGGTAGCAGCAGCATCATCAAAAACAACGTCAGAGGTATCATCGCTCTTAATAAAATCCAAGGCAGACATAACTGCAATACAAAATATAAAAACACATAAACGGACAAAGAAAAAGGAATGAAAAAACAAGAAAGGAATAAAGGCATACCCTTCCCATCTCTAATAAGCACCGGATCCCGGTAATGAGTCGAGGGCTTAGAAGTCTCAAAAATTTCTGATGTTGGATGTAGGATTTTAACTCCATAAGATGGAGAATTAAATTACGTACGTGTAGGAAAAAGAATCGCGTAAAACGGATCAATAACGAAGAAGTTATGGCCGTTTCCGTAAAAACTGGTATTGCTGAAAATTGCAGGACCCAGCTCCAGACCTGCTGGAAAACAGTCTCCCTCGCGTGGCGCGAGGGAGCAACTGGGTGCCTTCGCGTGGCGTGAAAGGGCACTGTTTTAGCGAAAAAAATTTATTTTAATCAGTTTCGCTTCCCGGACTCGTTTAGATACGTTCTAAGTTACGTATGACTAATCTAACTCATGTTTTATGAGTTTCAGGTATAATTTTAGCACCGGAGGACGATCAAGCACAACGAAGAACCGAACACGATCAAGAAATAAGCTTCCGCACTATGTATCGTTGTTATGCTAAATGACGAACTCACACATGTTATGTTGTATAGTTTTAATTCTGTAATAAAGTTTAATGAAACCCGTATTTTCAATGTATTTGAAATTCTAATTACCCGTTTATTTTCGTAAATTATACGAAAATCGTTAAATAATAATATGGGTGTTACAAGTTGGTAATCAGAGCTCATGGTTAAAGAATAAAGTGTGTTCGGTTCGAGGCTTGATCGTAAATCCGGTAAGTACATGTATATCAATGGTTTAGTATGATTAAAGTGTTGAGAACAACACATATGGTTATCGTGTAATACACGTTACACCAATAAAAACGATATAGAATAGATATAGTCAACGAAATTACACGTGTTGATGCGTATAGTAGAAAAGCCTTGTATTATAATACGAGCATCCTTTAATGTCGAAATTACTAACTGTTGTATATGTTTTAGTTGAAGGACACTCGCATATGAAGATAACGAGAGTTTAACAAATCGCAGATTTGACAGAGGAACGGTCCAAAGAGTATGCTCATCAAGGACCTAAATCGCGTAACGGTCACGAACAAGGCTAATGACAAGAGAAGCCCGTTAGGGCAAGCACTACCAGGTGCATATTTTAAATTTATTTGCACAAATAGTAATATGCAACAAATATGTAGAAATTGAAAGTTGCATATCTAGATTAAAAACTTGGAAAAACCCGAATAGAAAATGTATTCGGGATATTGTTTCCAAGAGAAACAAATAGAGGCATTACTTACATAGGGCGTGATGGGAAAACTATAAAAAGGTCATGCGTGTCATGTGTTAATCGCTTACTCTGGCCAAGTAAGTAGTGGCATATGATACCATGAACTTCTTATAGCGGACACATTTACATCCGATGTAGTAAGGACGGGGTGAATGGGACTAATTAAAAAGTACCCAAATGAACAAAATAGTTGATAATAATGTAAATGCACAGCCGGGTGACGGAAGCGTATTACATTTGGATAATGAGCCCGAGAGAAGGGACAAGGATTAATGTAAATGATGATATAAATGAATGATCAAAAGAAAATTCACGAAAATAAGTCATCTTGGACGAAAGGGCCATGGTGAACAAAATGGGCAAGTAAAACCAAAGTATAGATGATCCGACGGGTCATAAAAACAAAGGTGTTGCCCACACGAAAAAGATAATCAAGGTTGTTAACTTTAGTCGTAGTAAAGCAAGGATAACAATGATAATCGTCACTCATAATTAATAAGGCCGCCAATGGTGGTCACGTAAAGAATAAAAGACATGGTCGAATAAAAGCGACGGATTTCGCTAAGATGACCAAGTAAATCGAAATGAAGTCTTAATGCATACCGGAAGGGGTGCAATGATAACGATTTCAGTAAAACACCCGGTTGATGGGTAAGGAATTAAACGCATGCGTAGACTGAGAAACAGGAACGCGCATGGAAAGTCAAAAAGACTCGGGTTTTGAGTCATAACTAAAAGACGACAGGATAATGTAAATAGAAATTTTGAATAAATTATGTTCAACTATTTTAAAGTTGAACGGGTCGAATATAATATCATGGCGGATGGCATGAGTAAACGCAAGCGGGATAATGGTAGCGTTAAAAGCAAAAGAATAATGAGCCCGGTAATGGGATATAATCAAATACGAATGTATGTAAACTGGATAATGTGAGCATAAGATAAACCGACGCATAAATGACGTGAAAAGTCATAAAGTCGGAAAATTTGTCCGAAAGGAAACGAATGTAGCCTTAGACTACGGTCAAGGTCAAAGAAAATACCAAGGCGAAAAATAAATGATTCTTCAAACAAAAACAGGGTGCCTTGACACCAAACATGTATTTTAAGAACAACATGAGTGAAGAATGAACTACGGGGTCAACCTAACCTTTAGGGTTATAAACAATGGAAAGGTCTACGAGACTAAAACGACCCACGAGTCATGACTAGAAAGTATTAGATTATAAGGACCTCGCTTTAAAGAGGTGAAAGTCTAATAAAATAGCCCATTGGCTAAGTGATAAAACCTACGGGTTAACTAGGCAAGGCGAGGGAATAAATGAGGATCCCCGCATAAAACTAAGACTGTAAAAGTATAAATTATGGACTGTCAACATCCTGGTAGGGATAATTGACAAAGGTTAAAGAGAAGATCCTAAAACTAAAACTTCGGTTTTAGTAAGAAATAACGTTTTTATAAATATAAATTCTGATAGAAATTTAAATAGTAAGCATGAAAGATACAAGTCTTGACACTGATAGGCGCAAGACGATATATTCGAAAAGTGATATTTTCGAAAATGAAAGGTTGATATAAATTAAACATGATGTGACACGATCACGATCAAGAAATGCAATGTGAAGTAGAATAACATTATAACCAAGTGAGCGGTAAAAAGTAACTGGACTAATAAGTCTAGTTAGTGAGACCGGTTAAGGTCAGCAATTCAAATCAAGAAATTTGGTTTGCTTGTAAGCGGTGGATTCGGTATAACTGAACCGAATAAATAAATTTGAAAATAAAAGAATTTGTTGCTAAAAGTGAAAGATTTCACTAAAAACCTTTAAACGGGTCAAAGTAACGGATTCATAAAGAATTCGATAGTATATGAAAGCGATGGATATCGCTAAGTTAACCAAACTAGTGGAAATAACGAGATTACGTTATTTCAAGTTGCACTATGTCGTAGGAGATACGTAGACAATTAGTAACCAAAAAGATGTTACCATATTTTTCTGGCAATACTAACAATTGGTTAAAGTATGAGTAATGTTTAAAAGATTTCTCGGATCAAATACATTGAGTTTAAACTCAAAGAATTATGTAAGAAAAGGTTTTGAGGATGAAACCTCTTTAAGGGGGGTAGACTTGTAACACCCCGAAAACGGGTTTGGTAATCAAACTCCGTTAATACTAAAAGACGGGTAACGTACTGTTAGTAGTAAAAATAACCCGGTAAATATTTGGATTTAAATAAGAAATCCTAATATTAAATACAAACGAATCAAAGTTTTAAGGAATTAAGTTTATAAGAGCCTGAGTTAACGGGACTTAAAATAAAACGGGTTATAACTCCCGGAACCCACTAAATAACTAGGAATATCAACCTAGTTAGTCTAGTGTTTTAAAAATAATGAGGAACTTGATGTAGTAACCTTTATAAACCTGGGAAAAGTTGAGGGACTAAAATGGTTAAAGTGAGAAAATGGGTTTTTATTAATTAAAATTAAAAACACCAAAACACACACCTTTGTGTGTGTTCTGGTCGTACAAAACACAGGAGTCAAGAAGAGCCCTCAAGCTCAAACCCTAACAAGCATAAAATCAGCAAATTGAAGGGGTAAATCCAACCCAAATCGAAATCCAAGCACGAATTCGTGATCACCTCGATGAAGGGATCATAAGGTATGTCAAATTTCATTATTTAGTTCCATCTTGAATTCTTGGTGAACATATGAAATCGAAAATTTGGCTTGCATGAGTGAAGTTTGGATGAAACCATGTCTAGGAGCAAACCCTAGTCAATAATTTGTTGAATTAGTGTTCATAGATTTGAAGTTCATAACCATCCATTTATGTGTTAATTGGGGTTTGTAGAAATATGATGAACACTTGAATTAAGGTGTTAAATGGATGAACATTGAAGTAGTGATGCTAGTTCTAGGTGTAGTTCATGTACACTAGACATAGAGACATGATTTTGATACTAAAACTTGGTTAAAATGATGACCATAATTAGATAAAATATGTGTACAAAATCGCGCCTACAAGATGTTTGTTAAAATGCCCGAATGAATATTGAAAAGAAGATTTTATGAGAGACATGTGTAATTGGCTAGTTTGACTAATTACGTGAAATATGGGTTAAAACGGATTCTAATCATAACAATGATTTAACTTAATTATGCCTACGGTATGATTAAAGGTAGTTGACTTCTAAAAGTCAAACTAACCAATGATGAAGTCGAATAGTAGTTTCGGAATGAAATCCGTAAAATGAAATAGTCATAAGTAACGATGACTAATCTAATCGTCTTACGGATTATGATAATAGTTTGACGCTTGACAAGCTAGATGGAAGCTTGGGAAGGAAGCGGGTCAAACGAGTCAAGTATGAAGGAAAGCACATTTAGGATGCGAGGTAAGTGAAACTTACACCTTTTTCGTAGAATACATATCTATTCTATAAGTTATAAATACAATGGAGATAATATTCGAAATATGGTTTCCGACACGAAATGATTTGGGTCGGGATCAGAAACAAATGTTAGAAACCATAGTAATGGTAAAACGGGGTGGAACGGTAAATTAGTCAAGAAAAGAATAAGATAAAATGAGTTTTCGAACGGCTACTTTATAAGTAAGCCAAAAATAGTAAAAAGAGTAAAAAGGGATCAAATGGTAATATTGATACCATTTGACAATTAACGACTAATAAGTGTATGTCGAGTCTCATGCTCGCAGGATGAACGGCTCGTGAATTAGCGAAGCTATGAAATAGCAAATAAGTCAAGACAAGGTATTAAAACGGGTCAATATGTTGATCCGAGCAAGGTACGCATAATTATGTTGTAGTTAAAAGTGCTATTTTGGTCGAATAATTGGTGAGGGTCCTTCGTCGTAAAAGAAGGACCAAAATCGACCAAAACGCCCTTGTAGGCTAAATTGAACAAACAACCCTTAAAGGTTGTTTGGAAACGAATTTCATGATTAGATAAATACTTAGAATAAGTATAGAAGTTGAAAGATGTAATATGTTAGTCAAATGGCTCTATTTGAGTTTTGCCATAAAATAATAATCCAAGGGGTTTAAAAACTCGGAACATATAGATATCCACATTAAATCCAACGCACATATATTTGTGGTGTAAGATTACTTGATAAGAAATGTAGGAATAAGATACTAGAAATGAATGAAAGCGATTTCAAGCTTCAAAGTGCTTAAATACCCTTAACGGGTCAAAATAAGCATACGAGCGTAAACGGGTTTAAATTGTGTAATAGACTTGTGATTAGAACCCTAAATGGTAGATAACATTAATTTGAAGAAGTGTATGTGATATAAGGATCAAACAAATATGTTTGCTTGATAAAATGCATAAACGGGTTAAAATTCGGTAAAATGGTAATGAGTCGAGGGCTTAGAAGTCTCAAAAATTTCTGATGTTTGATGTAGGATTTTAACTCCATAAGATGGAGAATTAAATTACAGACGCGTAGGAAAAAGAATCACGTAAAACGGATCAATAACGAAGAAGTTATGGTCGTTTCCGTAAAAACTGGTATTGCTGAAAGTTGCAGGACCCAGCTCCAGACCTGCTGGAAAACAGTCTCCCTCGCGTGGCGCGAGGGAGCAACTGGGTGCCTTCGCGTGGCACGAAAGGGCACTGTTTTAGCGAAAAAAATTTATTTTAATCAGTTTCGCTTCCCGGACTCGTTTAGATACGTTCTAAGTTACGTATGACTAATCTAACTCATGTTTTATGAGTTTCAGGTATAATTTTAGCACCGGAGGACGATCAAGCACAACGAAGAATCGAACACGATCAAGAAATAAGCTTCCGCACTATGTATCGTTGTTATGTTAAATGATGAACTCACACATGTTATGTTGTATAGTTTTAATTCTGTAATAAAGTTTAATGAAACCCGTATTTTCAATGTATTTGAAATTCTAATTACCCGTTTATTTTCGTAAATTATACGAAAATCGTTAAATAATAATATGGGTGTTACAGTTGAAGCCTTCGAGGTCTCGAGTTGTCACGTATGTGGCTTGAAGCCTTGAAGGTTTCTTAGTTTCTTGACTTGACTTGGTTTGAATTTTTGTAATTTTTTCGTTTGTATCATTCTTTAGATAACTTTTGTTTTCTTGTAACTTTGTCTTTGTCGAGTTTGTGTTGCCTCTATATTTTTTATACCTTAAAGGGTTCAGTGCTGCAGACACTTAGCCTTGGTGTTTTTAACAAGAAGACATGACACCTATCCTTTTTATTTTCATGTTTTGTTTAGTTTCGTAAGCCTATTTGCTGGTTATGTTTCTAAGGCTTAAGGAACATTTGGTGTAAGCTGTTCATGCCCGTCTATGAGACAATTTTTTTTTACTTAATAAGTGTCATGGAGTTGTATTGATTTAGGAACTCACCCCTTATATAGGTTCATTCAACCCTTGAACCTATTGAGCGATGTGGCCTGAGAGCTCATCCCCTTACATGGCCCTTGCCATGGAGTTTTTTGCTAGGTTCTCAACCTGATCTTAGGATAGAAAGACAAGTTTGATAAAACAACTTCATTCATTCAAGCAATACTTGCTTTTACAAAAGGTATTCATAGTACTGTTCTCGAAATAAATTTTGATACAAACCAATCTTTTCTGTCTAAACATGGAACCTTTTCAGGGTTTTGCCATTCCAATGCCTTGGAAGCCTTTTGACTTCCGAATCTGCCAGCTTATAGGATCCACCTTTGTGTGCTTCGAGGATGGTATATGGACCCTCCCATTTTGGGCCAAGCTTTCCTTGATTTTCTTTTTTGCTAGCTTCATTGTTTCTGAGGACCAGGTCCCCTGGCTTGAAATGTTCGTTCTTGACTTTCTTGTTGTAGTAGGCTTCCATTTGTTGCTTGTACTTGGCTTCTTGAATTGCAGCTTGATCTCGTGCTTCCTCTAGGAGTTGTAAATTCAACATGGTCTCTTTTTGGTTTGTTTCGGGATCCATGTTGACGATTCGTTGGGTTACAACTCCTATTTCAGCGGGGATCACGACCTCGGATCCAAATACCAAGCTATAGGGTTTTTTCTTATGGCTTGTTTTTTCGGTTGTTCTAATTGCCCATAGAGCACTAGGCAATTCTTCAAGCCAGTTGCTTTTGTATCTTCCCAATCTTGTCTTGATACCTTCCACTATGCTCCGATTCGTCCTTTCAACCTGACCGTTTGAATGCGGGTAAGCCACTGAGCTGAAAACCTGGTTGATTCTGTATTCCTTGCACCAAACGCTGAAAGGCTTCTCAGCAAATTGCTTTCCATTGTCAGTGACAATTACTCCCGGCAATCCATAACGGCAAATAATGTTTTCCCAAACAAAGTCGATGGCCTGTTTGCCCGTGATCTTTGCAAGCGGTTTAACCTCGTGCCACTTGGTGAAATAATCTATTGCCACCATCAAGAATTTAACTCCTCCTTTGCTTGGGGGAAATGGACCAACAATGTCCATTCCCCATTTATGGAATGGCCATGCCGAGGTTATTGGGACAAGTTCATGCTTGGGACTTTTTGGGATTGGTGCATGAATCTGGCAAGCATCACATTTCCTCAATTGTTCAGTGGTATAACGATGAATTGAGGGCCAGAAATACCCAAGGTTCATAAGTTTTGCAACCACCTATCTAGCTCCAAAATGAGCTTCGCATATGCCTTCGTGAATTTCTTTGATCAAATACTTACTTTGCTCTGGACCAACACATCTTAGCAAGGGGGCAAGGTAACCCTTTTTGTAAAGGGTTTCTCCTTGTAGTACGTACTGCCTTGCCTTGATTTTAACCCTTTCAGCTTCTACTTGATCATTGGGTAGCTCACCATTTTTAAGGAACTTTTTGATGGGAGTCATCCAGTTTGGATCTTCCTCGGTGACTACATCTTGAACTTTCAATTCATCGATTGATGGAGCCTTCAACACTTCTACCAACACCTTCTTGGTAAGGTGGGCAAAAGTGAGAGATGCAAGCTTACTTAGGGCGTCGGCCTTTTTGTTTTGAGATCTAGGAATCTGTTTGATGTTGCATGCTTGGAAGGTACTCATCAGCTCCTTGGATTTTTCTTTGTATTTTTTCATGTTGGGCTCTTTAGCAATGTAGCTATCATTTACTTGGCTCGAGACCAGTAACGAATCTGTGAACACTTCAAGCTTCTGGACCTTCATCTCTTTGGCCAGCCTTAAACCGGCGATCAGTGCCTCATACTCAGCCTCGTTATTGGTGGTCTGAAAATCGAAACGGAGAGCATATGTGAATTCCAACCCTTCTGGGTTGATCAAAATTAGTCCAGCCCCTGACCCTTCAACGCTCGAAGCCCCATCGATAAAAAGCTTCCAGGCTTCAGGGTTGGAGGGTTTAGTGGTGGCGGTGTTCACTTCAGTGATTACTTGGTTTGGGACCTCTACAATGAAATCAGTCAATACTTGGGCTTTGATAGCTTTTCGCGGGACGTAGGTGATGTTATACTCACCTAGTTCCACTGCCCATTTGGCTAGTCGCCCCGAGTTTTCTTGTTTTTCAAGCACACTCCTAATAGGTTGGTCAGTGACCACTTGTATAGGGTGTGCTTGGAAATACCTTCGAAGCCTTCTAGCTGTTTGAACTAGGGCTAGTGCAAGTTTTTCAAGGGGAGTATATTTGGTTTCAGCTAGCTTTAAAGTTTTGCTGAAGAAATAAACGGGTACCTGTGCTTTTTCTCGCTCAATGGTGAGGACGGCGCTTATGGCTTCCTAGAACCCGAATGAACACTTTTCAGTGTTGAGCTTCATGTTAACCTTTCTTAGGTTCTTGAAAGTTTCTTGAATGTCGTCGAGCATTTGATACTCCGTCTTGCTTTTGATCACCAAGTCATCAACATACGCCTCCTTGTTTTTACCGATTTGGCTTGCAAAGGCTTTGTCCACTAGACGTTGGTAGGTTGCTCCAGCGTTTTTGAGGCCAAAAGGTATTTTTTGGTAACAAAAGATTCCTTTATCGGTGTGGAACGCTGTTTTTTCTTCATCTTCTTTTTTCATGAGTATTTGATGATACCCTTTGTAAGCATCAAGAAAGCACTTGAAAAGGTAACCGGTGAGGGAGTCAACCTTGAGATCAATTTCCGGTAGTGGATAACAGTCCTTAGGACAAGCCTTGTTAAGATCCTTGAAATCTATGCACATCCTTCAAGAGTTGTCAGGTTTCTTGACCATAACTGTATTTGCAACCCACGATTGGTACTTGACTTCTCGGAGAATGTCGGCTGACATAAGCTTTTCAACTTCTTGGCAAGCAGCCATGCTTCTCTCAGGTGCTAGACTTCTCTTCTTCTGGACCACGGGCTTGACATACGGCGGTATTCTTAACTCATGCTCAGCAATGTTCCGAGGGATGCCTGTCATGTCTTCAAGGCACCAGGCGAAGACATCACTGTAATGTTTCAACAACTTTTCAAGGTATGACAGGGTTTCTTCAGAAAGGCTAGGATTGACTCTTATCTTCTGCTCGGGGTACTTGGGATTTACAGCAAGCCCTTGCCTGTCTTCTTCACTTTTGGAGCTCTCACCTTCAATCATATAGGCTTCCTGGGAAGGTTGAAGGGTTGCTATTCCCCTCTCGGTGGGGAACTTGACAGTGCCATGGCCAACAGACACAGCCATGTAGAATGCACATTGTCCTGGCCTACCGATGTTCACGACATAATTTGAGGGAATGTTGATAACCACAAAGGTGAGTGGTTGGATTCTTTCCTTCTGACCTTCGCTGAAACGAACATTAAGTGCCAGTTGTCCAAAAGGCTTAAGGGGTATATCGGCAATACCTTTTATGGATGTTCCAGAGGGTTGAAGCCTTGAACGCTCTTCATTGCTCAGACGGTTGAAGAACTTCTCGAACATGATTTCAGTGGCAGCACCAGTGTCTATGTAAGCTTTATTTGTCTGTGACGTTCCCACAATAGCCTCGACCACAAGAGGGCTTGAAAGAGGGTCTTTTTCTGTTGGGGGGAAGCAAACACACTAAAGCTCCCAAGCTTCCAACCGCTGTCTTTTGTGAGGAACCCTTCCATCGAAGTCCACCATATTGACTTCCTTGCCCTTTCCTTCAGCCATTTTGTCCCGAACCCCTTTTACCAAATGAGCGAGTTCTCCGGACTTAACAGCCTCTTCAATTCTTTTCTTGAGCTGGAAGCAATCATTGGTGTGGTGACCCTTTTCTTCATGAAACTCACAATACTATGTGGAGTTCTCATTTTTTCTGCTTTTAGGGAGAGGCCTAGGGGGCCTAAAGTTCTATTTAACTTCTTCTGTGGAAAGGATTTCTTGAGGAGTCTTTGTGAGGGGTGTGAAACTCATGCCCTTCTGATGTGTTCAAAATGTAACATATAAATTTCATCATATGAGGCATAAAACTAACCCTTTTTTAGTACTAATGTTGGAAAAAGTGTGCTTTTGTCTTCCTTTTGTATTTTCAGGATTAAATGAGCTCAAATTAACAAAAGAAGCAAAAAGACATCAAAATCTAACATAAATACAAGAAAAGGAACAAAATGTGACATGCCCGACCCCACGACAGCATCTTCCCAAGCAAAACGAGAGATCAAAAGCCTGAACACGCCCCGTGCTCAGCCAGCACGGGGGCGTACCCAAGTGTCAGCAGAAAAGACAAAGTGGTAGAAGCTTCTATTGCCCACCACGGGGCCGTGCTCAGAGGAAACGGGGCCGTGGTTAACTATAAGATTCGCACAATCCAGCAAATCTGCATAGTACAAAGATTCTTCTGCACACGGGGTCGTGCTCAGCGGACACGGGGGCGTGGTCAACTAATAAGACAAAGCTGCATTAAATGAAGAAAGAGAAGGATGTGGACACGGGGCCGTGCCCACTGGACACGGGGCCGTGCCCGAGCTTCTGTTCAGCCTATAAATAGAAGTGCTTGGCTCAAGCTCAAACCATCCCTTGGCACACCACCTCTCTCACACTTCACCCACCACCCACCACCACCATAACACCATCATCCACCACCATCATCCATTGTCCATCGTAGAGTGTGTGAGTCGTCTCGGGATCCAAGATTGATCGTAAGAGTTCTTGACAATCAAGGCCATGTTTGCCTAAGTCTCTTACATCACTTGGTGAAGACAAAGTGTCTAGTGTAATACTTTTTATTTTCTAATCTTTTGCACTTTTTATTTGGTTTTGTATTAATGACTTTAATAACTATTTGCTTATGTTGAAGGTGATCTTTCCTTATCGTTTGTCCGTGGTGTCTTGGCATTATTTTACTGTCTATATAAAATAAAAGATTTTCACCATTCATATCTCCACGGTTTATATGGAGGTATGTTGGCTACCTGGTCGGGGGTTAAGGGAACGGTTTGGTAAAGGTCTTGCCATTGTTCAGCGTTTAGAGGTCCTGCAATGGACCTGGGTCAAATTTAGTAGGACCTCCTTCAATACTTAACGGTATTGGATGGCGGGGGTCCAAACTCTTTGATCCCCTCATAAGTTAACTACTATTAATACAATAACCCGGCTACTTAGGACTGTATCCCTGCTGACTCAGACTACTTAGTCGAGGGTAACGTCACCTCCAAAAGAGGGGCCTACCATAATATTGCATTAATAACTTAATTAATTATCTTCCAATAATCCACCCTTTTAGGATTGTATCCTTGCTGACTCAAACTACTGGGGTGAGGGTAACGTCACCTTCAAAAGAGGGGCCTACTACAATAACTAAGATAATCTCTTAATTATGTGCAAAAGTGCGGAAATAATCAAAGGTTACACTAGATACGAGTCGGAACCAAGTGATTCATCTTGTCTATCTGTTTTTCTTTTTATTTTCAGCATTTTAGTTAGTTTTTATTTTTCTTAGTTTAAAACATTTTTCTAAACTTTTTGATTTGATTAGACGTTGAGGATAAACCGGTACTAAAAGCTCTTGTGTCCTTGGACGACCTCGGTATCTTACCAACACTATACTACGCTCACGATGGGTGCACTTGCCCATATGTGTGTCTAGTGTTAGTAAATATCGTGTTTTATAAATTTAAAACTTGACTAAAAAGTGTTAAAGGGGCTTAAAATATACACCTAATATATATAATACTCGACTACGCATCAAGTTTTTGGCGCCGTTGCCGGGGACACAAGGATTTTAAGAAAGTTAGGAATCAACGGCCTAATCGTTTTTCTTACTTTTCATTTTTTTTGGATTTTTTTTAGTTTTTCAGCTTCTGCAGAATCCAGCACGGGTCGTGCCCGCTGAACACGCCCCGTGCCCAATCATTGGAACTGACAATCTTGTTTTAAGTCAGACAGTAAGCTGAACACGGGGTCGTGCCCACTCAACATGCCCCCATGCCCAAGTTTCAGTTACTGAAAACAGAACCGTAAGATCCCGACGGTTGGTAATTTCTGACACAAACATGAGTGATACTGATACTTTTTACTTTCGGCACTCTTATGGTACTATGTGGGGTCAATTATGTGGTGGTAATCATAAAGAATTAGAATGTTTTTTTCTAAATTATAAACCCCACTATATAGATGTAACAACCCGCACTTTTGTGCGTTGTTACTACTCGTTATACTCGTTATGCCTTGCACCGGAGATTCGGATCATAATGTAACTATATCGTATACATCGATAATCGAAGGATAATCGCATATTTTCGAAATAGAATATCACTATATTACGCTATTATCACACTAACACTCACGGAGGCATTGACTGAGGACCTATTCTACCCTCCTCAGTGGCCGTGATGTGTCGAACGTAAACAATTAACGCTAACAAGGACCCTCGGGTGAGTGCTGTAGCTCCAGTCGTCATGACGATGATGACAATACGAGTAAACGGAACCCCGTCAGTCTTTGTGGCCCTACACGAAATAACGTTCACGATGACGTCAAGAAAGGACCTATACCACCTTCATTGATGGCCGTGAAACGTCGCTAATAATCGCACACTCGAAACAGAAACCGATTGTTAATTATCGAAACTTTGGATTATGGATACGTAAATACGACCCCTAGTGATATATTTATATAATAATAACAATATAGTTATAATATAAATTAATTATGGAAAGTACGCGCTTCGGAATCTAACAAAAAACGATCAAGAACGGAGAAGTCCAACCCGCCAGGATAGCTATCCGGACGGATGGACCATCCGGACGGATGGGCATGCGCACGGATGGCCATCCGCACGCATGGGCCATCCGCACGGATGGGCCATCCGCACAGATGGGCTATCCGGGCCAGAACCTTTTTCCTTCTCCTCTGTGACCTATAAATACCATGTCACATCACTTGAACAGTGATGTGACAGCTCCTATTCAACCAAACACGCTCCAAGACCCTTTTCTCTCGATTTCCTCGCGATTCCGGTAAGATTTCAACCAAAAACTTGTACTTCTACAATCTACACTCGATTCTACATCATTCTATCTTTCAAAACTCAAATTCTAACCGTGGAATCTGCGGATTTGAGGCGTTTTGAGGTGATGTCACCAAGAGTTCTTATGAACTCCAAGTTGTGGCCTCATCCCACCATAAACGACTCAGATCTGGGTGATTTCCACATGTTTTAATGACAAGTCTCACCTAAATCTGTGCGATTTTGAGTTAACCATGAAAAACCATCACGAACGGCCAGATCTGATGGAACGGGGTGATTCCCGGCCGTTAGAACAAGTCGGAATTGACGGAACTTCAAGTGTTAGTGCGAGGTTACACTACCCTAGTAAGAACGAACGTTTTCCTTCCGTTAAACACTCGGAAACAGTGATCAGAGTGCGAACCAGACATGTCAGTCCGCACGGATGACAAGTCAGTCCGCACGGATGACAAGTCAGTCCGCACGGATGACAAGTCAGTCCGCACGGATGACAAGTCGATCCGCACGCATGACATATGTCCGCACGGATGACATGTCACTCGCACGGATGACATGTCACCCGCACGCACCAGTCACCCGCACGCACCAGTCACCCGCACGCACCAGTCACCCGCACGCACCAATCACCCGCACGCACCACTCACCCACACGCACACTCATCCGCACGCATCACATCCATCCGCACGTACCACCATATCATCCGGACGGATAACCTGTCAATCCGCACGGATGAGAACAGTCCAACCAAATGAGTAACTTTTCAAGACTAATCTCAGTTAACCGTACATCGTTTACTCTATTTCTTCAAGGATCATTACGGGCGAACTCGCAACCGACATAATCAAGTTGTAATCTCGCTAAATACGCACTGTGAGAATACTTGAACCCCCTTTTTAATCGAATTTTGGGTGTAACATACGTTTCTAACAAATCAAGCTTATCAAACGAAATATTCAATCAATCGAATTATCACTTGCGAATAACTGTTATGCATAGATATACGTGATGCTAGTTGCATATGTGCTAGGGCTTATACTCGCGACGTCCCACCACGACTAGTATAGTACTATTGCGCCCGACGGGGTCTAGTTATGCCATCGTACATTCGAGCATCGAGGACTTAGTTGGTAGTATCAGTTTGTGAGTATATATGTCGTGTATTACGTTTATGCATATGGAAATTCGCTACACTTTTATCTATTATGCTATACTTATCAAACCTGTATACTCGCCAATACTTTTGTATTGACAAACTATTTTAACGTATGTTGCAGGTTAGATCGCAGACTATATCACATCAAGCTAGGGAGTCTAGAAACTCAACAAAAATCTAGGTTGTCGGATTTGTATTGTTCTAGAGGACAAGAAATCTGTGATAACTTATGTGATTGTATTATTTGTTAGTATGGGATAACGAATGTATTAAATATTATCGCAATATAGTTGTTATGGATTCTCTTGAGCAATCTGATTCGCCTAGTGCCGCGCCCCGATGATTCCGCCATCGGTTGGGGTCTGACAGATTGGTATCAGAGCCATAACTATAGGGAATTAGGTCAGACTCGACCTAGTCCGGGTCGACGTCTTAGAAATTGACCTAGTCTATAGTCTATGTACCCACAGGCCGACTCATACAAACCCGATGGGGTTTGTATTGGGCTTACTTGATACTCTAAATCGAAATTGCTAAAAGATACAACTTTGTGTGAACCCCGCATACTACAACTTCACACGAAGAAGCCTTTCCTAAGGCTGAAATACTACTTAGCCTTTCCTAAGGCCGACACAATACACACGTTTTCGAAAATACTCGCATAACGAAATCGAGCGATCCAGTCGAGATCAGGTGTGAAAACCAAGAACTCTTGATAGGATTGCTCACTCAGCGCATTTTTCTAGCACAAGAACCTTTCATCGAGTTAGGAGTGACATCCACATCTCGACAAAGGTCTCCATTTCTAAATCTAGTGGAACTCACGAATTTATTCGAGGAGCATGGCCACAATTAGGAACGAAACTGTTAAGCCAGGGGTGAAACCCGTACCTTAATAAGTCGTCCCATTCTCTATAAACTGGTTTTCAAAAGCTCTCACCAAGGACTCGACTATCACGATAACTCGAGCCACGCGATGACTAGGAAGACGAACGCCATGAGCTGCATCCCAGTGGAAGCATGAAGTCCTCCAGGTCAACGCGCATGCTCGAACTTGTTAGACCTTGGGTAGTCGACGCCTAAAACACCCAAGGCACTCAATCATGCGACCCGCCCATTGTACAATGATTGGAAC
This sequence comes from Helianthus tuberosus, assembly GCA_030545235.1. Taxonomy (NCBI): domain Eukaryota; kingdom Viridiplantae; phylum Streptophyta; class Magnoliopsida; order Asterales; family Asteraceae; genus Helianthus; species Helianthus tuberosus. The sequence continues at coordinate 23,173 of JARYGA010021331.1, forward strand.
TTTTTTACGTTTTGAAACTTTACGCTTTATCGATTTCTCGATTTAACGAATTTCACTCCCTACTTTATAAACGCACGATTCGCACAGCCATCGCAATCCAAAACGAAATCCGAATGTTCGCAACAAAACTAACGCATAATCTATCGCATTCGCTCTCGTTTTCTCGCTTCGACGCGACCTCGCTTATTCTAAATCGACCTGTATGTGCATGATTACAAATTACATCTATATATATATATATACGTATAAATAAACAAGTCATTGTGTGAGAACTTAGGAATTTCGTGTTTCCTATGTGGCTCCTATGTGATTCGTATTACTATACTATCGCACCAAGTTTTGAACGCGCTCAATCGCAACGCAAAACTCAAAATCATTATGACCGAATCTCACTCCAAGTCTCTTCCTGTCTAGATGCCTTCCAACAACTCTACCTCGAAACGAGTAGCTAAGAGGAAAGCCAAACGAAGCGCCGAGAAGAGGATTGCTTCACTTGTGATTAAGGAAGTGAGTAAGCTTAGTTCTCAAAATGCCACTCGAGTGCACTCTCACAGCCACCCTCGAGCTTCGGAAGACGTTAAGACAGGAGAGCCGCAATCTGCTTTTCTCTACAAGCACTTCAAAGCCTGTGACCCGATGGAGTTCACGGGTGAAGGAGGTGCGACTCAACTACTCCAGTGGTTCGATTCTATCGAAGTTACCCTTCGTCAAAGCGGGTGTCCCGATAATCTCCGTACTACTTGCGCCACCGGAGTATTTCAATCGCGAGCACTCGACTGGTGGACCGCCGAACGTAACAAACATGGGATTTCCGCAGCTTACACTCTCTCTTGGAATGAGCTGAAAGAGCTCATGGAGAAAGAGTACTGTCCTCCTCACGAGGTTCAGAAACTGGAAAACGAATTTTGGGAAATCAAGCAAACCGAAGGTTACAATGCTGGCTACACTGCAAGGTTCAAACAGCTTAGCATAATCTGCCCAAGCCAAGTCAACACTCCGGGAAAGGCCATCGCGAAGTACATTCGTGGCTTTCCTGAGTGTGTGGGCGATTTTGTCGAAGCTGCAAGACCTGCTACCATCAAAGAAACATACCGCTTAGCCGCAGAAATCAACAACAAACGACTCATGGAAGGATTATTCTCAAAGAATCCCGTCAAGCAAGCTCATCAAGCAATCGCCAGTAATCCTTCAGGCGAACATGTTGACGAACCTTCTGATGAATCTACTGACGAATCCTCTGACAAATCTGCTGGCGATTCTTATAATGAATCAGCTAACGATTCTTCTGAGGGATCTGCTAACGATTCTTCGGACGGATCTGCTGCCGATTCTTCTGACAAATCTGCCGACGGATCTTCTGACAAATCAGCCAAAGACTCCGCAAGTGAGTCTTCAGACGAATCCTCCGACGACGACACTTCTTCGCAAGACACCGACAAACCCAGCCGCAAGCGAAAGACTTCAAGCCCGAGCTCATCAACAACCGAACTGCTGCAACCGGAACCTCTTCGAACAGTTCCGATGTTTCTAAAACGAGCCTACACTGGAGCTCATCCTCAGTGTTACTCGTGTACCTATCATCATCCAGTTGGGGCTGACTGTCGCTATTGCAATAACTGCAACCGTTACGGTCACTTCACCCGCAACTGCCGCATCGAACCGTGAACTTGAGTACAACAACAACAGCTCCAGCAAAAGTCTTCAAGCATCAGGCATCTAGAAAGCGTAGGATAAAGTTGTAATGATACGATTCTCGACGTTAATTTCTAAGTTTTGAACCTACTCTCTTATTCGAAGTTACCACTATGTGTAACATTAACTCTCGTTTTCGTTTTCTCTTCCGCTCTCTAATTGTCGCACTTAGACTAGATTCACACACATACTATATACTATATCACGAAATAATGTGTTTTACCCTCACTGCACTTTTAGAACGAGGTACGATAAACGTGCAAGGAACAATTAATCGCGGGTGCACACGGGATTATTTGGCTCAGTGCACGGCGATCGTAGTAAATTCTAAGGTGCCATAGCGCTTTGACAAAAGGTGACACCAAAACACGGGATGAAAGTAGTAAGGGGTCGGGCAAGGTGTGTCCTATCATACTACCAAAGTTCCGTGAAGAAAGTGCCACGTGGAGTTGAACGTTATTAGACCTATATACTATTGTGATTATTTTCAACACACTACACTCAATCGCAAGGCGTAACAACTGAAATTGCATCATCGCAAGACTTTTCGTAAGTCTGCAAACGCAATGCAATCGCCTCATCGATGGACTCTGGGGAGTCTACCTCGCAGGAAAATTGCATCAACGCAAGACTGGTCGTAAGTCTATAGCGAGCAATCTCATCAAGCACACTAACGCTCACGATATTATCGGGTGAGGATCTATTCTACCCTCCTCGATAACCGTGATGCGTCGCAACGTAACGTTAAGCTTACTCGAAACAAAACTCGACTAATCGCAATCATTTACTATGTGTATCTCACAATCTCTATCGCTTATTATGTGAATCTCTACCGCCTGCTGTGTATCGATCTATCGCTATATCGTTATCCGTAATGTTCGTGTTAAGTTAGAACGCATGACCTCGCCCCACGAGAGGAAGCTCGTATGGTTAAAACAAGGTGTTTCAGTTATATCAGCGGCCTTTCGTGGAAACAGGCCATGTGGGGTCTAATGTAGCTAAATTCTGTGGTGTTAATCAATCGAACCGAACCACGTAAGTCGAATCGCATACCTTCATCACTTGCAACGCAACTACCGATTATTGTATTTCGTTTATCAGCACCGTCATCACAAGTGTTTCGTGTTTATTCGTTTAAATCACTTAATCACTGATCGCCTATCATGTATAATCTACCGCTTATCGCTCGCCTGGTGTTTATTGCAGTCTGTATGGTATTAAGTACACATGACACCGCTCCACGAGGCAAGGCTAACCTGGTTAAGCGTGGTGTTTCGCCATGTTAGCAAAACCCCGTGGAAACGTGCCGTGTGGGTGTAATGTGGAATCTAATCGAAAACGCGCTATTCGCTTCTCACTTATCAACTCGCTGGATTAATCTATTCGATCCTATCTTATACTCGGTCCGAATTTCTATCGATTGGGCCGGGTAAACGCAATTCTATCCGAGTCATATCGGCACACCTGACACCGCCCCACGAGACAGAAGTAATATGGGCAAAGCATGGTGGATATGCCGCTGGTACTTCCTATATATAAGTGTTTTAAACATATTAACGAACTTCCGTGGGAAGGTGCCAAGTGGGGCTTGATGCTAAATCATTCTTTTCAAAAGGTTAAAACTGATTTCTATAAAACTTTTAAACATGGAACAAGTGAAATTCCTCACAATGTGGAGGTAACATCGAACCAGCTTAACCCCATATTCAAAGGGAGCTTCATGAGTTAAATTTTTCCTTAAAACTCTTTCAAAGATCAAGAACAAGATTTTCTTGAGATGTTAGTTCAACATCAAGTATCGTAGGAGAGTTTTCGTAACCCTTGTTTTCATTTTCGAATTCCTTAAAATGTTAGAAACTCAAACTTCCTTGCAACGTCGGTTAACATCGACTATGTTGACTGCACGTTAAAAGGAAAATTTTCAAAGACTTTCATCCAAGATCTCTTTTTAATATCTAAAACGAACGCTTCTTGTAACGATGGTTAACGATCGACTCGGTTAACTCTACGTCATGAGAAACCTCTCAAATTGAAATCGCACCGAACTAACGAATTCTACACAAGACAAGGTACTTTTAAAAGCCAACTCGTGGAATTTTACTTTCGTCCTTACGTTGCCTTCTCGCTATCGCAGTCAATCTCTATTATTCGAAACGTTCGCGCTGTCAACTCACGGTCAAATCACTCGCTGTATCGCTACTTATACAAGATCAACTCTTAGAAGTCTACCTATTGGATTAATTTCGGGACGAAATTTCCTAAAGTAGGGGAGACTGTAACAACCCGCACTTTTGTGCGTTGTTACTACTCGTTATACTCGTTACGCCTAGCATCGGAGATTCGGATCATAATGTAACTATATCGTATACATCGATAATCGAAGGATAATCGCATATTTTCGAAATACAATATCACTATATTACGCTATTATCACACTAACACTCACGGAGGCATTGAGTGAGGACCTATTCTACCCTCCTCAGTGGCCGTGATGTGTCGAACGTAAACAATTAACGCTAACAAGGACCCTCGTAGCTCCAGTCGTCATGACGATGATGACAATACGAGTAAACGGAACCCCGTCAGTCTTTGTGGCCCTACACGAAATAACGTTCACGATGACGTCAAGAAAGGACCTATACCACCTTCATTGATGGCCGTGAAACGTCGCTAATAATCGCACACTCGAAACAGAAACCGATTGTTAATTATCGAAACTTTGGATTATGGATACGTAAATACGACCCCTAGTGATATATTTATATAATAATAACAATATAGTTATAATATAAATTAATTATGGAAAGTACGCGCTTCGGAATCTAACAAAAAACGATCAAGAACGGAGAAGTCCAACCCGCCAGGATAGCTATCCGGACGGATGGACCATCCGGACGGATGGGCATGCGCATGGATGGCCATCCGCACGCATGGGCCATCCGCACGCATGGGCCATCCGCACGGATGGGCCATCCGCACAGATGGGCTATCCGGGCCAGAACCTTTTTCCTTCTCCTCTGTGACCTATAAATACCATGTCACATCACTTGAACAGTGATGTGACAGCTCCTATTCAACCAAACACGCTCCAAGACCCTTTTCTCTCGATTTCCTCGCGATTTCGGTAAGATTTCAACCAAAAACTTGTACTTCTACAATCTACACTCGATTCTACATCATTCTATCTTTCAAAACTCAAATTCTAACCGTGGAATCTGCGGATTTGAGGCGTTTTGAGGTGATGTCACCAAGAGTTCTTATGAACTCCAAGTTGTGGCCTCATCCCACCATAAACGACTCAGATCTGGGTGATTTCCACATGTTTTAATGACAAGTCTCACCTAAATCTGTGCGATTTCGAGTTAACCATGAAAAACCATCACGAACGGCCAGATCTGATGGAACGGGGTGATTCCCGGCCGTTAGAACAAGTCGGAATTGACGGAACTTCAAGTGTTAGTGCGAGGTTACACTACCCTAGTAAGAACGAACGTTTTCCTTCCGTTAAACACTCGGAAACAGTGATCAGAGTGCAAACCAGACATGTCAGTCTGCACGGATGACAAGTCAGTCCGCACGGATGACAAGTCAGTCCGCACAGATGACAAGTCAGTCCGCACGGATGACAAGTCGATCCGCACGCATGACATATGTCCGCACGGATGACATGTCAGCCCGCACGGATGACATGTCACCCGCACGCACCAGTCACCCGCACACACCAGTCATCCGCACGCACCACTCACCCACACGCACACTCATCAAACATGTATACTCCGCTACACTTTTATCTATTATGCTATACTTATCAAACCTGTATACTCGCCAATACTTTTGTATTGACAAACTATTTTAACGTATGTTGCAGGTTAGATCGCAGATTATATCACATCAAGCTAGGGAGTCTAGAAACTCAACAAAAATCTAGGTTGTCGGATTTGTATTGTTCGAGAGGACAAGAAATCTGTGATAACTTATGTGATTGTATTATTTGTTAGTATGGGATAACGAATGTATTAAATATTATCGCAATATAGTTGTTATGGATTCTCTTGAGCAATCTGATTCTCCTAGTGCCGCGCCCCGATGATTCCGCCATCGGTTGGGGTGTGACAATAGACCCATCTTTTCCTAGTATCCTTAAGAGGGGCGAAAGTAAAAATAATCCCTATCGCTCCCTCGAATGCGCCCAACTGGATATTATAGGGGAAATGCTTCTCGATGAATTGTTTCAACTAGAAGATCTAATTTTTAATTGGTTAAAAGAACTTAGGGAATATTTCAATAATCTTTTCCAAGACAACAACCAAGAAGAGAGGTTGGAACCGCATCCAAACAACTTCATTGTTTCCAATGATACTTCTAACTCTAGTGAGGACTTGAGCGATAGTCGTCCCTGTGTCGATTGTGCCGTGAAGGACTCCCCATCAACTTCGTTTGATGCATACATAGACCTGAGCGATTCGACATACACCTTCTTTAACGAGAGCCCGGAAAAGGGTTGGACTTGTCCACCTACATATAGCTTAGGAATCACCCTCACCGACAACCTCTTGCGTTCTCGTCTTAATCTAGATCAATTGAGGTATCTTAGGCACTTTGGGGTTGTTCCGTCCAGTAAGGAACCACCCGATCCGGAAAAGTTCCTTGAAAATAGACGCACTTCATAAATCAGCCTTCCGACACGGGGCCGTGTCCAGGTCAACACGCCCCCGTGTCCACCAAAAGATTCCCTTCTGACTTTTGTCAGAATACGGACAAAACGTGTCAGGATCTTGCCTGTACACGGGGCCGTGTCCAGCACGATGTCGTTTTCTATAAATGCAGCCAAGAACCCTGCACATTTGGACCATTCCAGGGACAGAGATTTGAGGAATATTCTCACATACCATCCTAGGTATTTTCTAAAAGAAGTTTATCAACTATCTTCTTGTCCTTTCCTCTTTTATCCACTTTCATCTTCTTCAATTTTCCTCATACTTCCATTAAAGCTTGAACCTTCTATAGTTTCAAGCCTTATTGAGATGTTTGTTAGATTTTTGTTCATGGAATCTTGATAAAAATAAGTTCTATAACAATGTTTTAAGTTGTTTGAGTTCAAAAATGCTTCAAAAATCATAAAAACAATATGAAACCCCAAGATTCCTTGTCCATAAATCCTGCAGATATCTGAGCATGGGGCCGTGTTCACTGAACACGGGGCCGTGTCCGAAGTACTGGACCCATAAAATTGAACTCTTTTCGGCATGTTTTCTCAGAATGGCAAGCAGAACAAGCGGAAACTCTTCGTCGCATTCCAGGAACAACCGGCAGGGGAGAAGATCATCTACGGTTGAGGATTCTCTTGTAAACTATGTTTACGCCTTAAGAGAAGCCCTTGATGAAGTAACAAGTGTGGAAGAGGCATTGGTCGACCGCATTAATCATTTGACGGTGGAACTAGAAGGATGTCTCCGGGAGGTCAACCTTTTGCACCAAAGGTTGAACATTCTCGCCTCTCCTCCTTTGATGCCGATTATCACCCAAAGGGCATGGAATGTGGTGCCGGAAGTCATCATTCCGGCCGAATGATACGCCCTACATCCGGAACCTCCCCGAGATATACTATAAGGGGTTCCGGTTGGTGTCGCTCCTCCTCCTCAAGATGTCGAGGAACATGAAGCTGCCTCCCTTCTCCCAAGGGAGATAGAAGAATGGCTCTAGCAACATCTAAGGAACACCGTTCGGCTTGGAGCTCTACAAGGCTTTTAGACCGGAAATCTATTTCCGGAATTTTGGTTCTTATTGTAGAAGTAGAACTCCTTAGGAAGATTTTACGGATCACTTGACCTATTTAATATTAGGACTTTTAACTTTTATTTTCTACTTTATTTTTAATTTTTAGGACTATTATGTAATTCTCTCTATGATTAATGAATGATGGTATTAGTTAAATTGGTGTTTTGGATGGTGTTGAAATGAATAAAACACACTTAAGATGGCAAAGGATGCAAGGGAAACTTGAACCAGCACACTATGCAGGAAAACAGAACCGTCCGACAAATTTCTTCGTTTACTGTAAGTTCGGCACGGGCCGTGTCCACCCAACACGGCCCCGTGCTGCACTGTCTGCAGAAAAAGACCCAGTTCAGGTAACTGGACACGGGCCGTGTTCACCCAACACGCCCCCGTGCCCAGACTTCTGTTTCTCTTGTTTTAATTTTGTTACTGGCACTTGAACACGGGGCCGTGCCCGGATAACACGGGGCCGTGTTCAGCGCCTAGTAACACAAAGTTTTTGCTTTTTCACACCTTTTACACATTCAATCAACCTAAAAACTTATTTTTGGGACACATTGAGGACAATGTGTAATTTAAGTGTGGGGGGATGCTAAAACCTTGAATCTTGCAAGTCCTAAATACAAGCCTTACACAAAACTCTATTGGAACCGCTAATCACCCCAAAATTTTTCAAAAAAAAATTTCATTTTTTTTACTTGTCTAGGTTTAACTCGGGAAATTCAAGTTCTAAAAAGGTTATATTTTTACGAATTTACAACCGATAACGTCGTGATAAAAAGAACCAACATAAGAAAGTTATGAAAAGGATTGACAAACTTAGTTAAAATTTGATTATATATACTTGATCACATAAAAACCCATTCCCACAAAAGTGAGTTTTGAGCCTTTATTGAGCAAACACTTACATATCATTTGACTAAATGCTCATTTTCGTTTCTTGTGTGAATAGCCGCTTGGTTCTTACGACTCTAGAACTTGCCATGACGATACATTCTCAGTCCTTACCAACTTAAACCCGAGTAAGTAAATGATGGAGGCATTAGGACTAACCTTTTTTTTTTCTACACCATTATTTTTCTTTTTTTTTTTTACCACCTACCCAAAATCCCCCTAGTTAGCCCCTTTGAGCCTAAACCTTTTCATTTCATAACCCAAACCAAACACCCTTTTACCCACCTTAACCTTTTTCATTTTTACCCCTTTGTTTTAGTAACAAGTTCGGTTCTTCATATGACTTTTGAAAAAAAAAAAACATTTGTGTTGATGATGAAGCAAAAGAAAATAAACAAACAAGTTCATCAAAAATAACTTTGTTTGAATAAATAGCTTCATCAAAATAAAAGTTACAAAAAATAAAAAGTCTCACGAAAACTGACACTTGTTACGCTTTTCGCCCTTTTTCTACTAACCACCAACCCAACCACCTACCTTTGACCCAAGCCTAACCCTTTACCCACAAAGTCCTCTTGATATTTATAAAGGTATATAAGTTAAAAAGGAGGAGGATTGATTGCTTGGCAAGCCTATGGTAAGAGTAAGTTCCATGCCGCTCTCGAGTGATCTACAAAAATACATTTTCGGCCGAGTGTTGAGTGATCCCCGTGAGGTATGTGAACTTGTATATAAATAGAATTTTACAAAGGCATGTTATGCCCTAATAAGTAATTTCTCTTATGAAAAATTTTAAATAAATCATGACGAACAGGATTGTAAATAAATAAAAATAAAATTAAATAAAGAATCTTGGAAATCCCGACACTCTACGACAAGCCCAAAAAACCTTCTTCTCTACCCATTCCATTTGGGAGTGTAATAGCCACAAATTAAAGAGTTTTGCTTGAGGACAAGCAAAGATTCAAGTGTGGGGGTATTTGATGTGTTCAAAATGTAACATATAAATTTCATCATATGAGGCATAAAACTAACCCTTTTTTAGTACTAATGTTGGAAAAAGTGTGCTTTTGTCTTCCTTTTGTATTTTCAGGATTAAATGAGCTCAAATTAACAAAAGAAGCAAAAAGACATCAAAATCTAACATAAATACAAGAAAAGGAAAAAATGTGACATGCCCGACCCCACGAGAGCATCTTCCCAAGCAAAACGAGAGATCAGAAGCCTGAACACGCCCCGTGCTCAGCCAGCACGGGGGCGTGCCCAAGTGTCAGCAGAAAAGACAAAGTGGTAGAAGCTTCTATTGCCCACCACGGGGCCGTGCTCAGCGGACACGGGGCCGTGGTCAACTAAAAGATTCGCACAATCCAGCAAATCTGCATAGTACAAAGATTCTTCTGCACACGGGGTCGTGCTCAGCGGACACGGGGGCGTGGTCAACTAATAAGACAAAGCTGCATTAAATGAAGAAAGAGAAGGATGTGGACACGGGGCCGTGCCCACTGGACACGGGGCCGTGCCCGAGCTTCTGTTCAGCCTATAAATAGAAGTGCTTGGCTCAAGCTCAAACCATCCCTTGGCACACCACCTCTCTCACACTTCACCCACCACCCACCACCACCATAACACCATCATCCACCACCATCATCCATTGTCCATCGTAGAGTGTGTGAGTCATCTCGGGATCCAAGATTGATCGTAAGAGTTCTTGACAATCAAGGCCATGTTTGCCTAAGTCTCTTACATCACTTGGTGAAGACAAAGTGTCTAGTGTAATACTTTTTATTTTCTAATCTTTTGCACTTTTTATTTGGTTTTGTATTAATGACTTTAATAACTAGTTGCTTATGTTGAAGGTGATCTTTCCTTATCGTTTGTCAGTGGTGTCTTGGCATTATTTTACTGTCTATATAAAATAAAAGATTTTCACCATTCATATCTCCACGGTCTATATGGAGGTATGTTGGCTACCTGGTCGGGGGTTAAGGGAACGGTTTGGTAAAGGTCTTGCCATTGTTCAGCGTTTAGAGGTCCTGCAATGGACCTGGGTCAAATTTAGTAGGACCTCCTTCAATACTTAACGGTATTGGATGGCGGGGGTCCAAACTCTTTGATCCCCTCATAAGTTAACTACTATTAATACTATAACCCGGCTACTTAGGACTGTATCCCTGCTGACTCAGACTACTTAGTCGAGGGTAACGTCACCTCCAAAAGAGGGGCCTACCATAATATTGCATTAATAACTTAATTAATTATCTTCCAATAATCCACCCTTTTAGGATTGTATCCTTGCTGACTCAAACTACTGGGGTGAGGGTAACGTCACCTTCAAAAGAGGGGCCTACTACAATAACTAAGATAATCTCTTAATTATGTGCAAAAGTGCGGAAATAATCAAAGGTTACACTGGATACGAGTCGGAACCAAGTGATTCATCTTGTCTATCTGTTTTTCTTTTTATTTTTATTTTCAGCATTTTAGTTAGTTTTTATTTTTCTTAGTTTAAAACATTTTTCTAAACTTTTTGATTTTATTAGACGTTGAGGATAAACCGGTACTAAAAGCTCTTGTGTCCTTGGACGACCACGGTATCTTACCAACACTATACTACGCTCACGATGGGTGCACTTGCCCATATGTGTGTCTAGTGTTAGTAAATATCGTGTTTTATAAATTTAAAACTTGACTAAAAAGTGTTAAAGGGGCTTAAAATATACACCTAATATATATAACACTCGACTACGCATCACCTTCTCCCTACTGGGAGGGTTCCGGCCTTCAGGCCTTCGATGGTCTGAACCCTTTGGTCGTCTGTCATAAGAGTTGAAATTCCCCTTTTTCTAGCTGGACTACTGCTTCGCCAGCTGGAACCTCTTTTCCTTTACTCCTTAATGTCTACTGCCTCCTCTCCCCGGATGTGGGCTTCAGCCCTTTCGAGAGCTTCTTCTAAGGTCTTGGGCAAGGATTTGTTGAAATCCCTTGTGAGGTACTTGGACGTAATGGCATTCAAAAAACCAGCCACTCTCATTTTCTCGTCCGCCCCTACATAGGTAAGACCTTCCTTCTTGTATCGTTCAATGAACTCTCGAAGACTTTCATTGTCACGTTGTTTTATCTGAAAGATCACGGTTGCATCTTTGACATATCGCCTTTGTTGGGAGAAGTTGGCCAAAAAACCCTTGCTGAGGTCGTCGAAGCTTCGAATGCTCCGAGCAGGTAAATCATTGAACCAGATCCTGGCTGACCCGACAAGAGTTTGCATGAACATTAGACAACATTCAGCATTTGACCACTTCTCAATCCTTGCTGCGCCAGTGAAGATCTGAAGATGATCCTCAGGATCTTCAGTCCCATCATATGTTCTGATATGGGACGGCATCTTGATCTTTGTTTGGAAATCATAATCGGCTATTTGTTGTGAAAAACACGAGAGGTTACTTGGCTTGTAAGGTTTGGCCAGGTCTTCTTCAGCTCTTACACCCGTGTTATTGCCATTGCTGATGTTTCCCTGAGTGGCTAGCACCTGATTAATAAAGTGCTGCCACGGGAAGTTGGCCATCATTTGGGCCATCGTCGAAGGCATGAGGTTGAAGCCTTGAAGGTTTCCGGGTGCAACTGAGCAGCTTACTCCAAGGGGGTACTCACAACAGCACTTAGTGCCAAGGGAAGTACGGACAGGGCTTGTTCCCACGAAGTTGTTGTAGAAGCTGGCAGACTTGTTACTGGGGACTGTAGGAGCTGGTCAAGGGTTAGCTCATGCCCCAAAGGAGCACCACTTGTAATTGGTTGGGAAGAGAAGATGGGGTGCACCGTAGGATTCGTCATTGTGGATAGGTATGGATTAGGATTGGGAGGATTACTGGGACCAGCCCCATTCCTAGTTGTAAAAGGAGGGACAGGAGGTCCGGGAGATAACGTTGGTTCCGGCTCGTCATAGTCTAGACGAATCCTTACTCCATTGTCTCGTTCTCTACTCACATATTGGTTGAGGAGAGACCTCAACTCAAGGAAATTGTTGGCAACCCCCTCAGGGGTAAGTTCAACACATGTTGGGGTGTCAGTGACACCAACATTGGGAGAAGGAACTCCGGATCTGGACGGAGTTGGTGTGTTGAAGGTAAGGAACTCGGGTGTGCTTCCCGGAGTTGAGAAAGAAGTTGGTATAGCCACATGAGCTTGGCTGCTGCCCGGGGTTGAAGTGTTTGGAACATGATTTACTTCACCCGGGGATCCACTTTCAGACATGGTGATTTCAAGAGAAAAGAGTTACACTACTAGGTCTTTTTGAGGAGAAATAGCGGCGTAGCCCCACGGTGGGTGCCAACTTGTTGATGCAACAAATATTAGACCAAGAATGGTAGCAGGGCCGGTTAGGCAAAAGGGTTGAAGGGCTCAACCTTGCCTAACGCAGGTCGTGGGGTCCCCCCACGTTTACAAGACGTGGAAGGAGGTTCACTAGTTTGTTTTTATTGTTTGCTCAAGATCCTCCTCTGAAGTAGATTCAGATTCGGATGAAGGAGCAAATAGAATGTGTGTGGTGGATGTGAAAGGGAGTAACTCGCATGAAACAAGTACTCGATGTGAATGGCCAGAGATTTAAGGTATCAATGCTGGCCAGGAATGTCCTAACTCAGTAAATGAAGTGTCAATTATATAGGAGAAGACATCTCCCAAAGAGGGATGCATTTGACTAGTGACCTCGCTTGCAATGAGGGACTTGCCCTTTCGGGGGTTGAAGCCTTTTGTCCCCTGGATAATAGAGTGTGCTCTGTGGACCTGCATTGCTTTTGCGGCTAGCGGGTTGGTGAAGTAATCCAGCGACGTGACCACTTACTGTTCCGTGTTACTTTATTCCATCTCCCCAGGTTTTTAACCTTTGAACCATTTTTCCTTATGGGCATTCACGTATTTAAATCATTCATATTTGGTCTTGGGCTACCCCCGTCATCAGTATTCTCAATGGAAGTTCGCCTAAAGTTTTCCAATGAATGAGAACTAATCATCCTCAAAGTATCTAGAACCCAAGTAGTATGAGTGTTCTTGGGATATTGTATGTGCTAGATTCAAAATTGTTTATAGATCAATAGATACAAATATCAATTCCTTATGTATATGTTGTAGGAATCCGTTCGGGTAAATTAAATAAAAAATTCCTTTATTAACTTAAATTACATGAATTAATCAGAAACAAAGTAAATACAATACTAATACAACTGAAAAAGAAATACAAGAACAGAAAAACACGAACAGACGAAACTGTTCTTGGCTGAGGATCGTGTTAGACACGGGTCCCTTAAAACAAATTTCGTGTCTCCCAAGAAAACACGTTTGTTTCCAGGATACAACAGCCGCAAGCAGTTGCACTTCCGGTCTTGACTCCAACCCGAAGGTATACCTTGAAGCTTAAAAGAAAATGAAGAATTCTACAGTGGAGAAAAGAGAGAGCTGGTAATTTTCGGTGTGTCTCATCTGGTGAAAGGAGCCTCCTATTTATACACCAGGTTGAACTCGAAACTGAAAAATAAATTAAATGGGAGAATTAAACTGCATTAGACGTCTTTAATGCACTTTAATTCGTCACTTAATTCTCAGTCAAACGCATTAACTTTGTCAGTTTCGAATGCTGAAATGTAACTGCACAGCATTAACTGCTGCTGGAAGCTTCTGCGCGCGCGTGCGCGCAAGTCACACTGGTGCGCGCGCGCCCAGGTCTGCACGTTCCATGCGCGGTGCGTCCGTTTGGCTCACTGCCATGCGCGCGTGCGCCATACTCACTCAGGTCCATGCGCGCCTGCGCGCGTGTGCCACGTCACCTGTGAGCCTCTACGAGCAGGCCACACAGTCGCGCCGTTTTGGCTCACTTTGGTGCGCCGCGCACGTCACATCAGGCCCATGCACCATGCGCGCAGCCGTGCGCCTCCATGCCATGTGTACTCGCGCGTGGACTGCCACGTCACGCGCCTCGAACCTTCACACCACTTGGTCCCTGCAGCCTCTGTGATCCACCACGCGCACGTGGTCAAAAATACAAAGGCGGCTCTCAAGCGGCTCGCGGCGATGCGAGTGTGCGAAGTGCGCCATCAAAGCGCCACATTGCGCCTCATCGCCCATGCCACGCGTGCGCGTGTGCGAATGCGAGTTAGGGTGTTCCGCACCCTTCGCGAGTACACTAGTGAGTGCTTCCATGAAACAATAAGGATGGAGAGTTCCCACTTAAATACCCCTTTAAGTTCCATCTCTCATCCGATGTGGGACAAGGTGCCACTTTCCCACTTATTTTCAAACACCAAACTTTGAGCATCGATATCTCATTCATCTTAGCTCTGTTTTGGACGCGGTTTAGTTCGTTGCGAAGCTCTTTCGACATAGAACACAAACCCACAAATAAATATATAAAACCCGCTCATTTTATTATATTTATTTCTAGTCCAAAATAGGAAACAATCATTTTCCTATATTTGTGAAAAAAGCTATTTTCACAATTTTCCAACAATCCCCCACATGAATAGAAATCGATCTATCAAGTTTCAACGATACACGTTCAACAGTTGAGTATTGCAAGATAGGTAGATGTAACCTTTGAACCTCCTTTTGTGAAGCATTCTTAGCCTCCTAGGGTCTTGTAGACGCGGTGTCTTTGAAGAATCCCCCATTTATGTAGGCGACAATATACATTCACACAATACTCTCCCTAGTCGAGTCAAGTCCTCATGGTTGTGTCCGTTCATGGTCATGGAACACGTTCCTGGTTCTGCGAGAGCTCTAGGATTTGCGCCTCCCCACAAATCCATTCGAAGCGACCCCACTCCTCTCTAACATAGGTGATTCCTCTGAATCATTAAAAGCATCATGGTTAATTTGTATTTCCTGAAAATCCTTAACCTCAACATGCTTAACCTTACTTCATGTCACTGATTGGAATGGACTAGGAAGTATACAACTCCCTTTATGAATTTTGGGGCACCCCCCACAGTGACTCCCTTTGGGTTTATGATTAAGTTTGCTTATTGAACCTAGATCTTGGGATCTCCAGTCAACTAGGTTAGGTTTCCCTCATATTCCCTTCATCTATGGGCTTTAGTCCCATTCCTCTTGACAACCTATACACCTTATCTGTGCTTAAGCCTTTCGTTAACGGGTCCGCAATGTTATCATTTGACCTCACATAGTCAACTGAGATAACACCCGTTGAGATAAGTTGTCGTACCATGTTGTGTCTACGTCGAATGTGCCTTGATCTACCATTGTACATCATGTTTTGTGCTCTAGCAAGAGCAGACTGATTGTCACAATGTATGCAGATCGCCGTCAATGGCTTTGGCCATCTTGGAATGTCTTCCACAAATTGACGTAGCCACTCCGCCTCTTCCCCGCTTTTATCTAAAGCGACGAATTCGGATTCCATCGTGGATCTCGCTATAACCGTTTGCTTGGAAGACTTCCAAGCTATAGCTGCGCCAGCAAGTGTAAACACGTAACCACTTGTTGATCTGTGATCCTTTATATCCGATATCCAGTTCGCGTCAGTGTATCCTTCGATCACTGCTGGATCACGGGTATAATGCAATCCATAGTCACTTGTGTATCTTATGTATCTAAGCACCCTCGTGATAGCTTTCCAATGATCCTCGCTCGGATTACTAGTGTATCTACTTAGCCTGCTCACAGCATACGTTAAGTCGGGTCTAGTACATGTCATTAGATACATTAGACTACCAATGATCCTTGAGTACTTCTAACTGAGAAACACTCTCGCCTCTATTCTTCCTTAGGCGTTGGGTATTATCAATTGGAGATCGAGCTATACTCGTATCGTCCGAATTGAATTTCGCAAGGATCTTGTCCACGTAGTGAGATTGACTTAACACAAGACCATTTTGGGTTCTAGTGATTTTTACTCCAAGAATCACATCCGCGAGACCCATGTCTTTCATGTCAAACCTCGCTTTCAACATGTCTTTCATTGAGTTGATCATCTTATCATCACTCCCAATGATAAGCATATCATCTACATAAAGACATAGAATCACATAACCTCTTGGTGTGTCTTTAAAATAAACACACTTGTCGCACTCATTTATTTTGAAACCATTGTCAATCATGACATGATCAAACTTTTGGTGCCATTGTTTTGGAGCTTGCTTCAAGCCATTCAAAGACTTGACCAATTTACATACTTTGCCCTTGTTTCCAGGGGCGGAAAAACCCTCAGGTTGTTCCATGTAAATTTCTTCTTCTAAATCGCCATTTAGAAATGCGGTCTTTACATCCATTTGGTGAACTTCCAAATTTCTTAGAGCCGCAATTGCAAGAACCAATCGTATAGAGGTTATTCGCGTTACAGGCGAGTAAGTATCAAAGTAATCTAGACCCTCCTTTTGTCTAAATCCTTTGATTACAAACCTTGCCTTGTATTTATCAATACTTCCGTCGGCTTTCATCTTCCTTTTGAATATCCAACGATATCCAAGTGGTTTACAACCAGGTGGAAGATCTACTAACTCCCAAGTATGATTTTGCAATATAGAATCAATTTCATTCTTAATTGCTTCTTGCCATTGAGGTCCTTCCACGGAGGTAACCGCTTCGCGGTAGGTATTGGGCTCACCCTCAACCATATAGCTCATGAAGTCTGGACCAAAGGATTTTCCAACCCTTTGTCGTTTACTTCGTCTAAGCTCACCCTCCTCGACCTCAGGTCGTTCATGTCTTTCATCTATCCTCGTAGATGAACTTGGTCCTGCTTCATCTAACCATGTAGACGAACTTGGACCTGCTTCATCAACCGCTCTTGATGAAGGCGCATGTGTTTGTCCTAACATAGGAAACACATTCTCAAAATATGAGACAACGTTAGGATTAGCATCCATGATAGTGTGTTTATGTACATCGGGATTCTTGGACTCATGTACAAGAAAACGATGTGCGCTACTTTGATGTGCATATCCAATGAAAATGCAATCAACAGTTTTGGGTCCTATCCTAAGAGCCTTAGGAGGAGGTACAATCACCTTAGCTAGGCACCCCCACACTTTCAAGTATTTGTACGAAGGCTTCCTTTTTCTCCATAACTCATATGGAGTTTCGTCCCTATTTTTCAAAGGTATCTTGTTCAAAAGATAGTTTGCTGAGAGAATGGCATCCCCCCACATTTCTCGGTTCACTCCCGAGCTTATCAACATGGCGTTCATCATTTCTTTCAATGTGCGGTTCTTTCGTTCCGCAACACCATTTGATTGTGGAGAATAAGGAGGTGTACACTCATGTACAATGCCACTTTTTGCGCATAAATCCGCAAAAGGTGCAACATATTCACCTCCTCGATCGCTTCTCAAAGCTTTTATCTTCTTTTTAAGTTGATTCTCAACTTCATTTTTGTACAAGATAAACTTCTCTATTGCTTCGTCTTTACTCTTAAGTAAATACACGTAGCAATATTTCGTACAATCATCAATAAACGTGATGAAGTACTAATTTCCTCCACGCGAGGGAACCGCTTTTAAATCACACACATCGGTATGAATTAAATCAAGGGGTTCGGTTATTCGTTCAACCGATTTAAACGATGATCTCGTAAGTTTGGATTCAACACATGTCTCGCATTTGTGATTAGACTCGATATGGAATGTTGGTATCAAGTTTAATTTAATTAAACGTCGTAATGAATTAAAATTTACATGTCCTAGTCTACCATGCCAAACATTAGAAGACTCAACCATGTAAGTAGAAGTAGAAATTTCATTCATTTTCTTGTTTAGGTTTACAACCATTACATTCATTTTAAACATACCATTAAGGGCATAGCCCTTTCCAACAAACATTCCACGTCTAGACAAGACAAAATTGTCCGATTCAAACACTAGACGAAATCCAAACTTGTTGAGCATCCATCCCGACACGAGATTCTTCCGTATCTCTGGGACATAAAGCACATTTGTCAAGGTAAGCTCCTTGCCCGAAGTCATCTTCAAAACGACCGTGCCTCCCCCATTGATGCTTGCGGTAGCTTTATTCCCCATATAAAGTTTTTCTTCACCCGAAGCTTCCTTGAATGTAGAGAAAAGAGCCTTGTCTCCACAAACATGGCGGGTTGCACCCGTGTCAACGAACCATCCTTTTGGGTTTTCACCCATTGCGTTGACTTCTTCAATCATAGCCGCTTCCTCGGTTATCATTGCAATCAGAGACATGCCATCCTCATCAACCATATGCGCACGCTCACGCTTAGGTTTATTGCATTGGTTAGCACGGTGCCCCGTCTCGTTACAATTGTAACATGTACCTTGGAAAGGCGCAGGCTTCTTTTTCACAGCCCCCTTTTTAGGTCTAAGGTTGTTAACCTTTGCTTTCCCTTTGTTGTCCTTTTTACCCTTGCCTTTCTTGCCCTTTGAGGACTCCCCAACTTCCACCATGTTTGCCTTAGCCGAAGCTTGCAAAATGGTGCCTTTTTGGGCCACCCTGTTTTCTTCTTCTATACGAAGACGAAGAACAAGGTCCTCGACCGACATTTCCTTTCGCTTGTGTTTAAGATAATTCTTAAAATCCAACCAAGCAGGAGGTAATTTTTCGATCATGGCTGCCACTTGAAAAGTTTCGCTAAGTACCATTCCCTCAGCATGGATGTCATTTAGTATAATTTGCAACTCTTGGACTTGGTTCATAACAGACTTGTTATCAACCATTTTAAAGTCCAAGAAATGGGCGACAACAAATTTCTTTGTTCCCGCATCCTCCGTTTTGTACTTTTTCTCTAAAGACTCCCATAATTCTTTGGAAGTCTTGATACTATAGTACACATTATACAGCGCATCCGAGAGACCGTTGAGTACGTAGCCTCGACATATAAAGTCGGAGTGCTTCCACGCCTCTACCGCGCTCAGAGCCTGAGCGTTGGTCTCCCCTTCCGCAGGTTGGGGAGCGGTCTCCGTCAAGAACCTCGCAAGGTTCATGGTGGTCAAGTAGAAGAACATCTTCTGTTGCCACCTTTTGAAGTGGAGACCCGAGAACTTCTCGGGTCGTTCAGCATGATTCGCCACTGTGGACGCTCCCACAGTGTTGGCCGGGGTACCGACAACAACGTTGATGTTGGTATTTTCAGTCGACATTCTGAAAAATTCCACAAAACCAAGTTAATAAAACTGTTAGAATAGTAAATGTGCTGATTTATTATTTTACTAACAGAATCGATGAGTAACAAAATCAGCCTCGTAGCTTCTAAGTCCAACTTTGAAGACTACAAGAGAAGATCTTAGAACCCAAAGACAAAGAAGGAGTAGAAGAACAGAGTCTGTTTTGACAAAGTCGCTACTTTGAATCAAAACAGAGAAAAAACCTTCTAAAACACAACCTGCTGTGAGAAAAAAAAAATTGAAATCACAGCAGAGAAGTTTGTGATTCTACACGAACGGTGTTTTAAATTTTGTTTTAAGATTGTAGGAATCCGTTCGTGTAAATTAAATAAAAAATTCCTTTATTAACTTGAATTACAAGAATTAATCAGAAACAAAGTAAATACAATACTAATACAACTGAAAAAGAAATACAAGAACAGAAAAACACGAACAGACGAAACTGTTCTTGGCTGAGGATCGTGTTAGACACGGGTCCCTTAAAACAAATTCCGTGTCTCCCAGGAGAACACGTTTGTTTCCAGGATACAACAGCCGCAAGCAGTTGCACTGCCGGTCTTGACTCCAACCCGAAGGTATACCTTGAAGCTTAAAAGAAAATGAAGAATTCTGTAGTGGAGAAAAGAGAGAGCTGGTAATTTTCGGTGTGTCTCATCTGGTGAAAGGAGCCTCCTATTTATACACCAGGTTGAACTCGAAACTGAAAAATAAATTAAATGGGAGAATTAAACTGCATTAGACGTCTTTAATGCACTTTAATTCGTCACTTAATTCTCAGTCAAACGCATTAACTTTGTCAGTTTCGAATGCTGAAATGTAACTGCACAGCATTAACTGCTGCTGGAAGCTCTGCGCGCGCGTGCGCGCAAGTCACACTGGTGCGCGCGCGCCCAGGTCTGCACGTTCCATGCGCGGTGCGTCCGTTTGGCTCACTGCCATGCGCGCGTGCGCCATACTCACTCAGGTCCATGCGCGCCTGCACGCGGGTGCCACGTCACATGTGAGCCTCTACGAGAACGCCACACAGTCGCGCCGTTTTGGCTCACTTTGGTGCGCCGCGCACGTCACATCAGGCCCATGCACCATGCGCGCAGTCGTGCGCCTCCATGCCATGTGTACTCGCGCGCGGACTGCCACGTCACGCGCCTCGAACCTTCACACCACTTGGTCCCTGCAGCCTCTGTGATCCACCACGCGCACGTGGTCAAAAATACAAAGGCGGCTCTCAAGCGGCTCACGGCGATGCGAGTGTGCGAAGTGCGCCATCAAAGCGCCACATTGCCCACGCCACGCGCGCGCGTGTGCGAGTGCGAGTTAGGGTGCCCTTCGCGAGTACACTAGTGAGTGCTTCCATGAAACAATAAGGATGGAGAGTTCCCACTTAAATACCCCTTTAAGTTCCATCTCTCATCCGATGTGGGACAAAGTGCCACTTTCCCACTTATTTCAGCATTCAAGTTTCAAACACCAAACTTTGAGCATCAATATCTCATTCATCTTAGCTCCGTTTTGGACGCGGTTTAGTTCGTTGCGAAGCTCTTTCGACATAGAACACAAATCCACAAATAAATATATAAAACCCGCTCATTTTATTATATTTATTTCTAGTCCAAAATATGAAAAAATCATTTTCCTATATTTGTGAAAAAAAACTATTTTCACAATTTTTCCAACATATGTATTGCAATGTTATGATGTGCAATTGAACATAACAATGCAACTGTGAACAACATGAGTATGTAAAAGACAGATCGCATATTAAACATGTTAAGTTGTTTTTTAGAGTTAGATGTCCTAACTCTAAAGACCGTAAGTTGTTCTATTGACTCTCTAAAACAAGTCAAAGATTTAAAAATGAGTACTAGCAAGTAACTTCAACTCTTATGGCCTAGGGAACACAAAACAAAATCGATTGAGACTTATGTGATAGCTTTCTTGTTGGTGAGGAGTCATGTTCTTTTCTGAATGTCCTTTTCTTAAGCATTAGTCATACTAATCAATTAGTTTTTGTACATAACTATTAAAAAGGACATGACCCTCTTCATTTTTTTCGATGCCGACTCATGCCAAGAGTGCCACTAATTGGTGGAGGGCGAACCAGGTCCTTTTATTGTGTGGATGATGAAGTTTTAGGAAATTAGAACCAAGACGCAAGTTACACGTTATGTAAACATGACAATATCTTTATTTTTCATTTGGATTTAAATATCGAATATGTTTAAGTTGTTTGTTTCATCTAAATATCTTTAATATAATAAATTTTTAACTAAAAACTTACACCAAATTAAAATGTTATTCTCAATAGTTTGAGACCTAATTTACTATTTTTTAAAGCAAGCCTTCTATATCCATGATACACAAGATTCATAATCTAGAATAAATTTCCATTTACAAACATGCAATTATATCACAAAAACATCTAGTTTGAAATCAAGTTTAGGTTAGAGGCTGTGGTATAAAGTCCATATGGGCTTTATCATGCCAAATAAGTGTCACCTCAACGTCATATCACATAGGGAGCTTTAAAGCTCATACCTTTAACTTGCATGGAAGGTTTAAAGCCTCCATCATCATTATCTAATTATTAATTTGTTATATTTGTATTTTTAATTTATATGCCAATTTTATTTAAAACAAAATAAAAAAACATAATTTCAATAAAATAAATAAAACATTACAAACTACTTAAAAAAATAAAATAAAAAACTACAAAGTTACTTTAAAAGATAACCTACTTGAAAATAAAAAACAACTACGTATATATCGGTGGAGTTGTCGGATGAGGGGAGGTTGGGGTGGTAGGTGGCATCAGATAATACCCAACCTCACACGTTTGCGAGTCTCTTCGGTATCATTCTTCTTGCTCGTTGTTCGCTAAATTACTCCAAAACGGATTGTTGGGATCCCACGTGTTTTGATTGTTGGGAAACATTGTGTGAATATGATAAAGTTTGTAAAGTTTTTAGATGGAGATGGAGAATGGACGGATATTGAGTAAAATAGGCAGGATATTTATAGTGTCAAATTTATAAATTAAAACTTTTTTTAATAATCGACCATTGGCAACGGTCATATTTGACCAAGATTCTCGAACAAAGCGCAATAACCATCGTTACTGGGCTGGCGGAGCAACGATGGCGTCCCCCCTTTGGCGCGCAGGGGATGGGGTGGGGGTGCTAAAGGGCGCTAACGACGATGATTTGGCCAGGGGCGGTATACCACACCCCCTGGTCTTATAGATGTATCATAATAAGTTTCTATATTTGCGTATGAAATGATTAACTATAATTAGTTATGTTTTTATCTACCAAAACATGAAGTTGATTATTGGAGTCATGATCATGTAGTTCCTTTTGAGTAACATAAGAAATATATTTCCTCACTTTTTGTCTAATAAAAGTAAAACACTAAAACCCATGCGGAATACTATTAATCCATTTGCTACTGGAACAAAATTGTTCTCCAACCATCCAACATTCAACTTCATCCTCGTACTCCTTGTCTATGTTTCATATTTTATTCATTTATTGATTTTCTATAGTGTATAGTGTGTTGTTTTTTGTTGGCTAGGTCAGGGGCGGACCTATAGGTAGTTAAGGGGTGGCGGACGCCACCCTATGGTCGGAAAAAATTTGGAAAAATTAGTGTAAATTTTGAAAAAAATTGACGTTTTTTCGATTTCGTTACCGCTTATTTATATAACGTTACCGCTTGGTCGGAATCCTAGATCCGTCACTGGGCTAGGTGGTGTTGTATGAAATTGATATTACCAAAAAATAGTGTATTGTTTTTTAATGACTTAAATTATATTAAATCTGTTTTTGGCAAGGCATAAACTCTTGACCTCAAACCCTAAAGTAAGCAATACCACACTAGCATCTAACTTTAATGGCTTTACATCTAATCCCCCAACCTCTATAGTGTATTTAACCTATAGAATTAATTAAAACAATTAATCTATTAAATAAAGGGTCGTATTATTGGCACACCTTGGGGAATTAAATTGACACCCACAATACGTATCGTATAGGCCTATACGATGCGTATTGAGGTTGGTTCAAACTTCTATGTCAGTCAAAGGCTGACAATGTCCCCTTATCAAAAAGTAATACGCATCGTATAGGCCTATACGATGCGTATTGAAGGTGTCGATTTAATTTTTTAATTTTGCAAGGTAGCTACCTATCACGCGGTAGCTTTCCGTCACGCGAACGAAGAAGTAGCACTTTGGACATTTGTTGGTCTTCAAACATCTAGGAAACATTATTTGAGAATACCCCTGAATTTATCAAAGCTGTAGAATGAGATCCTCTACTTTTGGGTTATCATCTTTCAACCTCATTTTCCCTAAATTTATAGATTCTGTTTTTCAATGGGGATGTAATGCAATGATTCCTCTCAATTGAATAGACAGACACTTGCTTCATAGGACTCACTTGAATCGTCTCGGATATAATAACAGTACGTTTAGCATCCGTGACTGCTTGAATTGCAGAAAGCAAAGGATAACGAAGATGAACATTGTATTTATCACGAAAGTACTGAACAACCGAGATAACAGCTTCGGTTTCATCAGCTGCATTTGGAACAAGAAGTCCAACAATTCGTTCATTATCTGTTGCTGTCTCAACAATATGAATGCACGCAACGAATATCTACAATCCAATCAACGCACATTATGTGTTTCAAATCAAGGGTCCCAACATTACAACCACTTGTTTGAAAATGGCCAGGAGAGTTGAAAAAACTGCAATTGGAATTGATCTTGAAACATCATACTCTTGTTACCATATGACACATGATAAAAGCGCTTTTCTAGACAATCTGAGATTATGTTTCGCAAATTGGGAACCACATATTTGCTTTAAGATTTACGTATGATGTCCAATTTTGATAACATTTGACTTCATCTGCGGCAGTCCAATGACTTTCTTCCAACGTGTCTGCACCGTGATCTTCATATTCTTGGTTCAATACCAACTCATATTTAGTAGTGTTTGTTTGAGAACCCGATTCAGATACATAACGGTTCTCCAATTCCAGATCAGTAAGCAAATACACAACGGTTCTCCAATTCCAGATCAGTAATGTAAGGAGAAGCATTGAGATAACGGACATCCATCAAGCTCAAAAAGAAAACTTATGTTTCCCATAGTCACAAACGACTGCGGTTTGTATTTCCCAAAGCCATCGTTCCCATAGTAAAAAACGGTTCCAGTTTGCACATTCAATCTTCATTGCTTCATTAAAATTAACAAGGCGGTCTCGGTTGCATGAAGCTTTGATGTATGTTGCAATTTAAATCCACAATCAATGTATGTTGGTTGATTGTAAGCAAATACACAACGGTTCTCTAATTCCAGATCAGTAATGTAAGGAGAAGCGTTGAGATTACGGAAACCCCGTGAACGAATCCGATATGTCTTGAGTTTAAACATACACGCATCCCCGACTTTTAAGTCATTTTTAATCATGAGTTTACTCCAACCCCGTAAACGAATCCGATATGTCTTGATATAGAGTGTTGTTGAGCATGTCCTCTTTGCTTCGTCCACTAGAACTATTTGTGTATGCATTCTTTTGGTAGTTAAAGCGCTAATGAGGCGACATTAGAAGAAGTACCCAAACATTCTCTCTCTCTCTCTCTCTCTCCTCGGTCTCGGGTGGGCATAAGATCCGTGAGCCCTATTGTCGGATCTGTGACTCCATGGAAGATGTGATTAAGGTAAGCGTGTCGTAAAGTTGCATCTTTTAAGAAATCCAACAATTCGTTCATATTTTAGAGAGACCTTTAGGTACGAATCCTACAGCTGCATTTGGAACAAAAAGTCCAACAATCCGTTCATTATCTGTTGTTGTCTCAACAATATGAATGCACGCAACGAATTTGAAAACTGTGACAGCTTATTAAAAGTAGAAATCACCTCCAATCCTTTCCTGGTCAAATCACATAATATAAAGTTTAAACTTATCGTGTGTTGTAGTTTGGAAAGATGACCGAATAGAGATCTGAATAACAAACTGTGGAGAACTTGCTTGCGCTATCCTTCAACATACGCTAAAATACTCTAAAATACGAAAACAAAACTCTAAAATACTATAAAATAGGCAACAATACGCTAAAATACCCAAAAATACGCTAAAATACATGAAAATATGCTAAAATACGCTGCAATATGTTAATATACGTCATATTACGATAAAATATACTAAAGTACGTCAAAATAGGCAAAAGAATACGTCAGAATACGCCCAAATACATCAAAAATAATATAAAATACGCAACAATATGTTAGAATAAGTCAAAATAGGCAAAAATACATCAAAATACGCGACTAATGATATTTCCACACCCGTATACATATATCACGACACTATACAATACAAGTGGATTTCAAACAAAACTGTACATAATCATAGAATATGATAATCGCACGCAATCGAACGTCACCGAAACGACGTATGTTGAAGGTATACATCATAAAATGATAAAATATGCAAAAGTTCATAAAAAAATGACACGTATACGCATCGAACCGAGGAAAACACGAAAAAACTAAATTTCAAATTATGTCATATACGATCGTATAGGCCTATGTTGTATCGTATATCGGCTTAATACGCATCGTATAGGCATATCGATGCTTATTAAACTTTGAATTTTGTCAAAAATACCCCTGAATTTATCAAAAAACAGGGGTATTTCAGTAATTTTGTCGATTAATATGCATCGTATAGGCCTATACGATGCGTATTAAACTATGAATTTCTCAATTGAAGGTGTCAATTTAATTTGTTTAGCACTTCGTGTGTTGCAGTTTGGAAAGATAACCGAATAGAGATCTCAATAAGTTTCTGGAATTGGAGAACCGTTGTTACCAACAAATGTTTCCTAGATGTTTGAAGACCAACAAATGTCTAAAGTAATGCAATGATTCCTCTCACTTGAATCATCTCGAAAGTACTGAATAACCGAGATAACATCTCCGGTTTCATCACTTGAATCGTCTCGGAAGTACTGAACAACCGAGATAACAGCTCTGGTTTCATCAGCTGCATCATTTACCGTGGAATGCATCCGTATTTCTGTAAATCGCACAAACAATGAATTTCTCAGCTGCATTTGGAACAAGAAATCCAACAATCCGTGTGTTTCACATTATGCGTTTCAAATCAAGGGTCCCATCATTACAACCACTTGTTTTCAACGTGGATGTAATGTCACACCCTGACTCTTACGGAAGCGTGATTATGGTGTGACTTTCTTAATATCATTGCATTCAATCATAACAACAGCTATATGATAAAACCATAGGTTTGTCATCCATCGAATAAGTTTAAAACATAACAACATTGTTTAAAAACGTAGACTTCAAATTCAAGTTTTTACAATCATACCAAAATGTTTATGAGTTCACCAAGGACTCATCGAAAGATATTAAATAGCACCAAGGGTTGGGAGACGTGTCTCGTCCAGGAATAAGACACACCGACCAAACCACAAGACCATGGATGAAAACTTTATTTCAAACGCAACATAAAAACTTCCAACGCCCGCCAGATCCACTTACTAGTTCCCTGAAATACATGTAGTTTGAAAACATCAACAAAAGTTGAGTGAGTTCATGTGTTTAGTATGTGTGCACGAATCATCCTTGAAAACCTTTGTATGTATGCATGTATGTATTTGTAAATTGGTATGTAGCAACAAGGAAAAACAGATCAATTAATGTGTAGCTAATACATTAATGTAAGTGACATGGCATAGGAAGCACTCAAACCTGTATGCGTATTTCATACCGACCCCTCCGGCGGAACGACATAGTCACCACATGCGGCCAACTCGCAGGCCCATGGGTGGGGCTCGCAACACCCAATAGATCTATCACTCATGCCCCTCAGTCCTTAAACAAGGATTAATGGTCTTAAGATAATGGCCTACCCATTCACGTGATCTAGCAGTACGTTCCATAGTTAATCATACCACATGTAATTGTTTGTAATCAGTATGTAACATGTATTTCACCCCCGAAGTTATAAAACTGAAAACAGTTAAAAGAAAATGGGGACATGAACTCACTGTTTTGCGTTCCTTGTATTCGATATAACTCAAAGCTTCCTTTAGAGCGCACGACTACCTACATGCGTACTACGGTCCATTAGACGAGCGGGTCGGGCATTGACTTGGTAATGATTAGTGTCTTTGAGTTATGTTTTCAAAATGTTCAATATTATTCCAAGTTATAATTACTTGTTAAAATAATAATTATTTTAACTTGAATTATATTTTTAGGTTTTGGAATAACCGTTAAATAATATTTGTAATAATACTTCTCAAGTATTTAAATCCGTATTTCCTTCCCAATGATGGGGGTATCTTATACATGTTTATCCGTATCCTTGTATTTGTATATCTTGCCATGTATTGGCGTCGTATTCCGGTGGGTACATATTTTCTTAATAAATATCCCATATATATTTCCAAAACAATATATTTTCAAGTCTCATTTAGAAAATATATATAAACTTATTTCATCCCAAATGTATTTCAAGTTTATCCAAGAAAACGTATATTTTTCCCAAAAATCATACATCTTCTAAAAATTCTAGGAAAATATATTTTTACTTCTCAAAAATAATATATTTTCTCCTTGTTGGAAATGTGATATAACTTAGTAATATTTACAAAAATCATATTTTCACTCCCTTTTGTACCCAAAATAATATTTACCAAAAATAGATTTATAACGGTATTCTTCGGAATATTTCGTAAGTTACGTTCTTGCGTTTGGTTCCATAATATTAAGTGTGTAACTTATATATTTATTCCTTTGTGATTTTTGGTATTATCTTGGATTGTAAATTTCTTGGTATTCCTCAAGTTATATTATTTTAACCTTAAATAATATAACTAGTTCACAAAATATACAAATATTCACACAAGTGTCCTTAATATATATATATATATATATATATATATATATATATATATATATGGTAGGGTTCTAGAGTGAACAAGGAATAAGTTGTGAACAAAGTGAACAGATATTGACCATTCATTTGTTAGATGATGAGATTTAAGGTAAATGGAAATTTAGTAATTATTATGTAAAAATATGGTAAATAGAAATAATGAGTAGGGATAGAAGTGTAAAATTACACCTAATTAATTTTTGGTAACCAGAAAACGTAATTGTGTGTTAGTTTCTATCAAATCTTTTCTCCATAATCATTGCTATTCTTACTTTGAAAAGATATCTTGTTTACTTTGAAAAGATATCTTGTTTACTTTGAAAAGATATATCTTCGTGAAAATAACAACCACAGTCATCACTCATATTAATAAGTGAACGGCGATTTGTCGATACGACGACTGACTGGAATTCCGGCGAGGCAAAAGAACAGAAGTGTATCACTGGTTAGTTTATATCTACTACATTAATTGTGGTTGTTTAAGAATGCTGATCCTTTTAATTTACCGGATTAGAAAAGTCAGGGTTTCGTTCAATCGGTGGGTATGATATCGTTTTGATGGTTTAGTAGTTGTTTAATCAAAAGATTACGGTCGGGGTTTGTGTTTAGAATGAGATGTAGTCGATTACATGAGAACTTGGGTTGCCAGACTTGGATTTGTGATTTGTATGTTTGACGGTGCTCGATTTTCCAGCACTGTAATCTTAGCGATTGGTTGCGGACACCGTGTTTTTGGGTTTTTTTGTGTAATGTTCCTATTGTACACCTGTGTAAGGTTTTTACATTACTTATTATCTTGTTGATGTACTCATGTGTAATAGGCTGAGGTAAATGCATATGTGGTATGTAAAACCGTCCTGTAAATACACATGCATAAGTTAGTGATATAAATGTGTATATGGTCTTTTCCAAATGTCTGACTAATGTTTGGTGTGTACTGTAGTTATAATCCGTATTGGAAAGTATGTGGTCTAATTACACATATGTAAATATGTGCTGTAAATGGGTGTAAATGTGTGTAAGTACATAGTTGTACAGTTAATTGTACATAGGTGTACAGTTAATTGTACACTGGTGTACAAACTGTTATTAAAAGGTATACAAACTAATGTACACAAGTGTGTAATTCTTTCGTAGTGACAGAAAGAAGTGGGGAGAAGAGGAGTACGGTTCACCACAAAAATAGTACAGAGAAGGATGAGAAAAGAGGTATTATTTACCATCAAATGGTTTTGGGTATGTTATGGATAGTTAATGGTGTGTGTTATAAAATGTATATAAGTACCGCTGATTATATTTGGTATGTTATTATTATTATTATTAATTTTTTTGCAGATTTCAAAAAAGATTGTAAGATGAACCCAATTGATGAAGTGTTCAAGTACAAGAAACCAAAGCCAAAAAAGTCTCCTAAAAAGGAAAGGCTAAACCTAATAAACGTTCTAAAGCTGATGTTAGCGATGAGTTACCAGGTATTAGGACGCGTACATCTCCTAATAAAGTGTTTGAAGCGGTGTGTAAGATGAAGAAGTGGCAACAAAATGTTGTTAAGAAGATGGGTTTTGGGAATATACTACGTTACTTGCAACCGACTCTACATGTTTAGAGTAAATGATAAGTTAAACAAAAGCGTGTAATTATATAAACATTAGTATGGTCATTATAACAGCCAGTAAAGGCATGTGTTGTAAATGTAGGTATGTTTATGAGAAAATCGATATGTAGCAGTAAATAGTTAGGGTATGGAAGCAAATTGCAATGTATAAATGGGTATAACACGGGGAAAACATAAAACCCCAAAATTTAATAGAATTGTTATGAATAGACATATGTGTATATAAACATCGGTTACTGAGAAAAACGAGAACTTCATATGATAAGTTTCATGTATATAAAGATATTAACAAATGATTGATCACAAACTTGTACAGAAGCAGTTATTAATATATAAAATTGACTTCGTCATCAAACTATACATGAAAAAAGATTACATCAGACAATAACAATACCTGGACGATTCATTGTTGTAAAAAACACGCTATTGTTATATGGACTACGTTGTATGTTGTTATTTGATTCAGCCATAAAGATAGGTGAATATGAACTATACTAATTTCCAGGATGGTAGAAAGAAGAAAGAGAATAATTTTCTGAGATCTAGTAAGGGACGATGAAGTTGTTTTTTGGATTGATTATGTTTATGATCTTGTTAACTTTAAAAGATATTTTAAATTGAACAAAAATAGGAATCTGTAATTGATTTGTATTAAAAAAAATAATGAAATAATAATAATTAAAATGTATAATTACAATCATATCCTTAACAACTAAAAAGTAAATGAAGGGCTAGGATTAGTTCGCTAAGTTCACAAGCAAAGGGGTTGTTCACTCTTGATCCTAACCCTATATATATATATATATATATACACCCATTTTTATTTACAAAAACCAACCTCCAATACTTGTATTTTTGTAGCAAAATCTATGGCAAAGTTTATGTTGAAAATCATAGTTAAAACACACTTGTAAACTTTTGTTTAGAAAATATTTTCTAAGTGTTTATATTTTTAGAAAATTTTGCCATAGTTTCCCCTAAAAATGGAGGTGTCTATGCTATCAAAGCATATCATTTTCTTTTCAAAAATCATTACAAACAATCAACAATCAATCTACACTTACCAAGTGCTAAAACAAAGCTATCTACATAATGATCATGAACTTGAGTTTTCATAAAAACTTGTAGTAACTTGGTAAAGTGTTTAGTGGGTTTAGTTACCCTTTAAAGTGTGTGTACTTCTTTAAAAATCCCATTCTTAAAAGTTTTAAGTGTTTACAACTTACTAGATGATTTTTTCAAAAATCATTCTTTTGAATTTTTCTTGTAAACAAGGTGTTCTTGTACTTGTTTCAACACTAGAAACATGATTAGTTTTCTTTAAACAATGTTTATACAAGTCTTGTTATTTAACTTGGTTCCTTTGGAAAACTATTTTAGAAACCATCCACTCATAAGTCTTGTATCTTGTTTAAATCATCATCACATGAAAACAACCTTTTTATTTCTCAAGTTCATGTAAACATAAGGTATGATGACCTTTGTTTCCCACAAGATCATCACATCAACTTACTAGATCATGTGTTTAATCACAATCTAGTAGGTCCATATGATGTCTAACATCACTAACACTAGTAATCAATCAACAAGAAGCAAACAATCATAAATCAATATGATTTCATATGTTTATAAGTCTATGTTAGAGATTTCATGAATATGTCTTTTAGTGTTCATCATATTTATTAATGTACATCATCTTTTAACCAACAACATATGAAAGATCAAGAGATCATAAGAGCCTTACTACTAGCACAAGGCTAGGGATGATCAAGAGGATAAATGAAGTGGATAAAAACACTAGAGAGAGGTCCTTCAACTTTCAAGAGCACCAAGCTTCCTCATGCACCCTCCAACACCTTTGTTTATGCTTGGAATTGATTGATGATGAGTGAATGATAGTGGTTATGGTGGGGTTAATCTCGGCCGAGAAGGAGAAGGGAGGGAAGAAGAAAGATGATGTTGGTGATATGTGGTGAGAATGAAAGCTCTAATCCCCCATGTTTATCTTATATTCAAGTTTAGAGTTTGGACCAATGGTTATTATGTTTGCATAGTACAATACAAGATCTTAACAAATCATAAGTGAATCAAGTAAAATCCATCCATTAGGCCATGTGGCCGATTTACTAGGATATGGGGAGGGGGTCTAAGTGTAAACTTGAATCATGTAGTTAGATTATAATTCAAATCCAAGTGTATAGTTACAAGTGTTAGTTATTAGATAATTTAGTGGGTGTTAAGGTGTTCGGGGATCATGACTAGCTCAGAAATAATTAAACAATGCTTCTAGGATAATTTCGGTGTTTCGGGTAGTGTCCGGTTGTTTGGTTAGATACCGGTTCATTAAAGTGTCAAACTATTCCGTTTAATGATTTTTAAGTACCCTTTTGTGACACTTTTAATTCCCGACACTTAGGAAAGCATTCAGGACCATTTAGTCATATTTTTGTATATAACTAGCTTGTTAAAAAGCTGAATTTTGCTGAAATATGCAGAATTCTGCACTTTTAGTGGGTTGTAGGCACCTTCCGGCACTTAAACTATCACCTAGTGACGCAGTTTTATGGTCCTTACTTCCCTACACACCATACTAGTGTAGTACCTTGTCTCTGGCCCTTACGGGGTCTCAAAACACTGTCTGTCTATGTACTGAACTCCATCAGTATTTTCTGAATTATCCGCTAACTGTGCTAACCGTGCTTTGTGCATCGTTTATGTCACTAAAGTTTGCATGTAAAAATGATGTGACAATATGTAATGTAATGCACATGTAAGTATGATACAGAAATCAGAAAACAGTTATTTGTAATTCAGCACAGTCATTAAGCACTAATCATCATTTAATAATTGTACGGATGCATGCAAATTTGACAGTTGTCACATGTAATGCAATGATTCCTCTCAATTGAATGGATAGACACTTGCTTCATAGGACTCACTTGAATCGTCTCGGTAGTACTGAACAACCGAGATAACAGCTCCGGTTTCAACAACTGCATCGTTTACCGTGGAATGCATCCTTATTTCTGTAAATCGCACAAACAAGCATGCCTTGAGCGAGTCTAGAACACTCGTAATCCTTAACCGGCTTTGAAACCAGACGGAATCTGTGAAGAAACTGTTCGTTTGCAAAATTCAATCTTCATTGCTTCATTAAAATTAACAAACGATTACGTCTTTCAAACTCAACGGAGATATCATCGTTTTCATTCTCCGTCTTTCAAAGTCAACAGAGATGGAGACTTTGAAGAGACAATCGAGAGGGTCAAAACGCACAAAAGTGGCCCATCAAGTGGGCATCAGGAAAGAAGCATATAAAGAACCTTTAAAAGTTAGAGAATATACAGACTTCAAATGTTAAACATATTTTATTAGCTATTATACCTCGTTTAATAGCAAGATAAGAAGGATGGGATATCTGCAGTTAGCTCGAAGAAGTTTCTCTCGATCTTTCAACACGTGTGATCCAAAGGTTGGTATCGGGTGGGCATAAGGTGTACCAATAGAATTCCCCATTAAAAGGAGAAAATACGGAACGGCAAGGGTGCTGGTCTTTTCTCCCACTGTGCAAAATCGAAGAATCTCACCATAAGATGTCACACCCCAACCGATGGCGGAATCATCGGGGCACGGCACTAGGCGAATCAGATTGCTCTAGAGAATCCATAACAACTATATTGCAACAGTATTTAATGTGTTCATTATCCCATACTAATAAACAATTACAATCACATAAGCTGTCACGAATTTCATGTCTTCTCAAACAATTCAAATCCGACAACCTAGATTTTAGGTGAGTTTCTAGACTTCCTAGTTTGATTTGATGTAGACTGCAACTAAACCTGCAACATACGTTAAAACAACGTCAATATAAAAGTATTGGCGAGTATACAAGTTTTGATAGTGTAGCGTAAATAGATAAAAAGTTCTGCGAATTACCAAATACCTAAACGAGATACCTCAACATACATGCATACAAGACTGATACTACCAGCTAAGTCACTCGAGTTGCGATTGCGATTGCTATTCATCTTAACTAGACCCCATCGGGTGCTATAGTACTATACTAGTTAAGGCGGGACCTCGCGAGTATAAGTCCTAACACATATGTAACTAGCATCACGTGTAATTATGCATATCAGTTATTCGCAAGTGATAAACAGTTGATTGAATAATTCGTTTGTTAAATTTGATTTGATAGGAACGTATGTTACACCCAAAATGCGATAAAAAGGGTTGGAGTATACTCACAGTCGGTGTTCAGCAAGTAAACACAACTTCGTTGGACTGAAGGGAGCACGTCTGAGGTTAGCCTGATTACATATTGATAACGTAAGCGTTGAACAGTGCGTTAAACGGTGGCAGAGAACTAAGTTTCGAATGGTAATCCGATCGGATAGCAATCTGATCGGATGGCCAGTCGATCGGGTGGCAATCCGTTCAGATGGTCATCCGATCGGATGGCCATTCGATTGGATTGTCACCTCGTTTGGCAAGGATGTGTTTGTGTATGATGGTTTGCCTTTTGAAGTTTTCGTTGTATCATTCTGAAAACAGGGAAGTATCTCTACCTTTCAGGTCGGTCGGTCGAACGGCGGTCCGATCGGGCGACAATCCGATTAGTAGGACACTTTAGTGAGAACAAATTCACAGCAGTTTATCACTCGATCGGATTGCAATCCGATCTGGTGGCAATCCGTATTGAACATGTTGAAAATTGTTTAAGTGTTTGAAGTTTAAAACATCATAGGGTCAGATGGTCGTGCGATCGGGTGGCAATCCGATCGGACGGCAATACGTTTCGATGTTCAAATCCTCAAAAGCTAGAAATAAAGTTAAGTGTGGGACCAAGGTGCAAGCCGATCGGGTGGCAATCCGATCGGACGGCAATCCGTCCCGACGACCTGATCATCTTGTTACTTGGTTGTTTTGATAGTTTGCAGTTTTGATCGAGACGGTGTGATAACATGCTAAACAACAACAACCCCATCTTGACCCAAGTGACCCGATCGGACAGGAATCATCCTGGTCTGACCAGTTCACCTGTTCGAGACGGTTGTTCATGTTTAACCCGAAATCGGTAGTCTCTCTGATAGAAACCAGATCTTTAACCGACACATCACTAGAAAGAGTAGAAGGTTGGAACGAGCTCTGATTCTATTGGTTTCGAGTGCATTGAGTGTAAAAGAGTTGAAAGAAAGTTGGGAAACCATCTTTCAATCCTTTTAGCCGTGAATATGTGTGGATCTATGCAAAAACATTGTTTAATCTTGTGGAAATCCTTCAGATCTGAGTTGTTCTTAGTGGAATGAGACCAACACTTGAAGTTCATCAGAACTCTATGATGACATCACCCTAGAACTCCCCAAATCCACTGATTTCATGGTTAAAAGTTAAGATTCAAAGGTGAAAAAGATGAAGAAGTGTGTGTAGATCAAAGAAGTACAAGATTTGAGTTGAAAACTTACAAGAATCGCGAGGAATCGAGAGAAAATAACCCCAAAGCGTGCTGGTCGGTGAGAGCTATCACATCACTGTTCAAGTGATGTGACAAGTGCTATTTTTAGGTGAAGTGGAGTGAAGGAGATGAAGTGCAATGGATCGGATGGCAATCCGATCGGGTGGCTGTCCGATCGGGTGGCCACTCGATCGATCGGTGGTCTCCTGCGTGTTGCGTTTCGATGTTTCGTTTTCTTCTTTAAACTTTGCGATTGTTTGGTTACACATTTTCATACCCACATTCATATATCTATTATAATTAGTCACAAAGGGTCGTATATATATCCACATTTCAAACTCTGAGTTGCGATAATCTAGTTGCGCATTTCGAATATGCGTTGCGTTACGACACATCACGGCTATCGAGGAGGGTAGAATAGGTCCTCTCTCAACATCATCGTGAGTGTTAGTACTTGCGATGTGATGTGTTATAGCGATAAAGTATGCGTAATATGCGAAAATACTGCGAAATAGCGATGTATGCGATATAGCTACATTATGACCCGAATCTCTGGTGCTAGGCGTAACGGGTATAACGAGTAGTAACAACGCACGAGCGTGCGGGTTGTTACATAAGACATTGTAGACTGGTGGGCTTGAAGATCCGTGGGCCCTATTGTCGAATCTGTGACTCCATGGAAGATATGATTAAGGTAAGCGTGCCGTAAAGTTGCACCTGTTAACAATGTCATGTTAATTGTTTCAGATGACATGCTTGGTAACAAAGAGGAACACTTTCTTCTTTTGTTCTTCAATATTTGTTAGTTGTTAATGTTTTATTTTTTTCTACTTTTAGAAAGGTTTGACCACCTCACGACTGTAATAAAACATAACACAATCCCAGATTATCTAGAGAAGCGCTTTTATCATGTGTCATACGTTGGACGAAATATATGAATGGAAAGTTCGCATAGTTTGTTTTTTTATAATTTTACAGACGATTTAGACATACAGAGAATACGTTACGAGATTCTTTGAGAATTAGAAAAGGAGAAAATACGGAACGACAAGGGTGCTAGTCTTTTCTCCCATTGTGCAAACTTGAAGAATCTCACCATAACACATTGTAGACTGGTGGGCTTGAAGATCCGTGGGCCCTATTGTCGGATCTGTGACTCCATGGAAGATGTGATTAAGGTAAGAGTGCCGTAAAATTGCATCTGATTTTTAAAACATTTTCCCACTGACATAATATTTTACAAATTGAGAACCACATATTCGTGTGTAAAAGCTCAGATAGATGACCGAATAGAGATCTGAATATCCCCTTGGTAGTTGTTACCACATGACACATAATAAAAGCGCTTCTTTAGACAATCTGGGATTATGTTCCGCAAATTGGGAACCACATATTCGTGTGTAAAAGCCCGGAAAGATAACTAAATAGAGATCTGAATATCCCCTTGGTAGTTGTTACCACATGACACATGATAAAAGCGCTTCTTTAGACAATCTGGGATTATGTTCTGTTTTAGGGTTTCTTCATCACCTATAACAATGTCGATAAACGTTGATCGGAACACGCCGCTTAAATCTCAGTTTTGTCTCATTGCATTATGACAATACTGGCAGGGGTGTTGGTCTTTTCTCCCACTGTGCAAACTTGAAAAATCTCACCATAACACATTGTAGACTGGTGGGCTTGAATGGTTTTAATATATTTCATCTTGGACTATCTAGTCTAATACTTGAAAATGGATAAGATCGTGTCAAGATCTTTATCTATCACTGTCATCGACCAACTGCTCGAAATCCATTCCGTTTCTCGGGTTCGCATTCGACACAAGACACCAAAAAAACTTCAAAAACAAACCAGTGCCTTGATACGCATCGTATAGGCCTATACGATGCGTATCAAGCCCTCCGCCAGACATAACCTGCACCTGTCAGTCTGCCATGTATTGTACTTTATTTCAATACGCATCGTATAGGCCTATACGATGCGTATTGATTGGAAAAGTGTGCGGATAGACAGGGGATGTGCCATTAGAAAACCCCTAAATAAATAGGACATTATTAAATTAAAACCTCTTTATAGAGACGTCTTAGAATTGTTAATTTTATTATCTCATCATAAAATCGATGAAAAAAACTAGATTAATTTATACGGTTTTAAATTCATTACTCTTTTCGTTAATTTTATAGTTTTTTTTCAGTTTTTAAAAACGTAGTTGTGAAAGAGTAGAAGAACATAAAGTATATTATTGTACTAAAATATACAAATTGATTTTCTATTAAATAAATCAAAACATCATCCGGAAACTAAATTAATATTGGTTCCGATTGTATATACATTATTTTTATCGAAAACTAATATTAAACTAATCCTGCCTAGATCACTGGAAAATAGCTAAGAAGGTACTTCGATATCTGCAAGGGACGAAAGACTATAAACTGACTTATAGAAGAAGTGATCATTTAGAAGTGGTAGGCTATTCTGATTCTGACTTTGTCAAATGCAAAGATGACAAGAAATCCACTTCGGGCTATATCTTTATTTTAGCAGGCGGACCCATCTCATGGAAGAGTCATAAACAACAGTTGACCACAACTTCCACAATGATTGCGGAGTACATTGCTGTTTATAACGTAACCTGTCATGGAATGTTGCTTAGAAATCTGATTACTAGACTCAAAATCGTTAATTCCATTTCTAGACCATTGAAGCTTTACTGTGATAACTCAGCTACTATTAGTTTCTCGAACAGTAACAGTTCGACTAGAGCTGGTTTATATCTCGATACAAAGCATTTGTTCGTATGTGAACGAGTTGAGGAAAATAATCTTTGTATTGAGTATACTAGTACAAAAGATATGCTTGCGGATCCGATGACTAAAGGTCTTCCACCTAAAGTTTACGAAGAACATGTTCGGAATATGGGATTTAGTAAAGACCTTATTTGAGCATATTGTACTAGCTTATGTTTTATGTTAATGAAATTTCCTCAGTTTGATTTTGTATATCTCTAAGAATGTGTTCAACCAGTATAATGACATATAGATAAATAAAGTTACAAATCAAACAAAGGGCTTATGCGTATTTTGATCATAACGATTAGGTTTTAAATTGAGGCTGTAGTATGACTAATGGGGGCCTGAGTCGCATAATGATTCAACAGCTGTATTTATTTGCTACAGTTCTTGGTTTAGAGCTAAAATGAGTGTAAACTCCTGATCAGGCTTATCTAATACTCATAGTAAATGATTACTCGGCTAAGTGGGAGAATGTAAGATTAAATATATTATGATGTAATACTTAATCTAGTAGTCATTATAATCATTTACATTATATAGATCAAAATATATAACAACCTATTAAATAATTAGTTGGTAATTTTTGATGGACCATATTACCCTTATTAACTAATTGGGTTTCCTCTTGGGTGCATATATAAGGAGACTTATGTAGAGGTAACAAGGTTAGACAATTAGTCATCTTGTGCTAAGCTCATAACATCACTCGAAACCTCTCCCTCTCCATAGTTGATTACCCTTTATTGGTTCTCTCATCACCATCATTAGATTGCACTCTAAGGAGGAACCAGATCACACTGACAAACATGTCTAACTCGATGGCTTCATCACTAACTGGATTCTCTGCTGGTTTGTCTGCAATCACGGGTATGTTTTCATGTTTTCCATTGTGATTAAACAGAACTGATCAACATAACATTCAAAGACTGAATTCAAATCTATTTGAGCTTTCAAGTTGGACAAGCCAACGAGTAGTCAAGCACATAAGTTGTCGGAGAGGGACAAGTAGTTAGCTGATCGAAGAGAGGTTGCCGGCAGAGATCACATCCATACATATTTGTGGGTCCGGGTGAGTTTTCCCTTCCAGGTCTCAAGTTCAAGTCTGGGTGATAGAGGTTTCTCACTAAAAGGTTTAAATTGGGGATCTATTGTGCGAGAGGGCTCTCTAACGGGGACCCAATTAAGACAACGTATGCTAGACCTCGCGATATTCGCGAATAATTCACACATTTTAAAAAAAACATATTCCATCTTCCTTTTTACTTTCTTATATTTTTATTTAAAAACACAATTTACTAAATCGCCCAGTCCAATCCAAAAATTCCTCATGCTATACATAAAAAGGTCCATTCCATTCATTCTCTTCCATCTAATTCGGTTCATTTCAAATTTCACTTTATTTTGAGTAAACTGTCAAAATGGTTCTTGAGCTTTGGTCACTTTTG
This sequence comes from Helianthus tuberosus, assembly GCA_030545235.1. Classification (NCBI taxonomy): domain Eukaryota; kingdom Viridiplantae; phylum Streptophyta; class Magnoliopsida; order Asterales; family Asteraceae; genus Helianthus; species Helianthus tuberosus. The sequence goes on from JARYGA010021331.1 coordinate 62,955, forward strand.
TCACTTTAGTTCAAAACTACCTTTTAAATCTGGATCCATGTGGTTTCAGTTTTGTTTCCATTTTCATCCAAAAGCAAAATATGGTCAGATTTTTAAGTCAACATCCATCTTTTCTGTCTTTTTTCTCCCTTTTAATGAAGGGCAAAATGGTTAGATTTTTTTTAATTTGTTATAATAAGACGTTAAAAGACCATTTTGACCTTCATTAAAAGGAAGGAAAAAGACAAAAAACTGGATGTTAACTGAAAAATCTGACCAGATTTGATTTTGGATGAAAATGGCAACAACATTGAAACCACATTGACCTAGATTTAAAAGGTTTGAGTTTTGGACTAAGGTGACAAAAGTGACCAAATCTCAGGGACTATTTTTTCAATTTACTCCGTTATTTTATAGTAAACTATGACTTAGGTGTTATTTGTTTGATGTATTGCAAAATACATCCTTTATTCGTGTATAGTTTGTATAGTTTCTCGTTAATTTTAGTTTAGTTTTCGTTAGAATGTGCATACTATTGATAAATTTGAGTTTTGCAAGTCTTGGTACATAATATTACTGAAAATTGAGTGAAAACGAGCCATAATGCTGAAACACCAAGTCCCAGAACAAAGTGGAAAAGAGTTAGAATTATTTTGGAGTTTTTGAGAGTTGAAGCTGGGCAAATTTCGTGCAAGTTTGTGAAATTTGTGCTGTGGCGTCGCGCCACAGCTACATGACATTACTGTCGCGTGCCGCCAAGATTAAACAATGAATTTCTGGGTTTTGTTGCTGTCGCGCTACGCGACCTCAAAGGCTCTCACCCATTTCGCGACGCGACGGGGTTAATGGACAACTTTAATTCGCTGCTGATTAGGGTTAACTATAAAAAACCAAGGAAATCACATACTAAACCCTAATTACGATTGGAGAGCATCATAGGCGAACTTTGGAGCATTCATTGAGCGATTTCGGAGATCTTGAAGCTTACGAATCAGTGGTACGAGTTCGGGACAAAGGATTGAAGACTACAAGGGTTTTCTAGTTCTTTGTTTTTGATTTTTCTTACGAAACTCGTTATCATGAATTCTCGTTTAGATATCTTTGATTTGTTTTCGTTATTTGACATGCTCGGCTAAACATTTAAGCCACCTAGACTTTGATGAATAGATTAGTATAAAGTTTTTACCTTTTTCATTATTTGCATGAATATTATGGATTGATTGTGTTTAGTAAAAGGTTTAGTCTATTGATTTGATGTACATGCATACTTTAATTTGGTTTATTATTTTCACTTGCTTCGTATGATTCTTGGTGACGGTCTTTATCACATAATAGAGTCGTGCTAGGGTCTAGGATTTTGGTGAGTGTCTATATCACGTAATAAATCTTAACTCTTTAGGGTGAAATTGCGCAAATAACCCTAGAAGTAATTGTTAGTGATTTACTAGGTTTTAGTGTTCTACTAGTTCCAATAGCTGGAAGGTGCGGGGCTATTGATAGGTCTTACCCAGCGAATTGCTTTAGACAATCCTTGGAAAAGGTCGTGCCTTAGTTGCCCTGTAGGTTTATTAGTCTATCAAGTCAAATTAAGAAACCTAAACTACCCTAGATCTATAATTGGAAAAGAGTAGGTCAATATTAGGGTACTTACACAATAATTAGACAACTGGAAAGACGTCTAATAACCGGTAGGATTAACGACCTAGGTAGTGCCATAAGTTTCACCTCGAGAAGGGTTGAGGGGCTTAGTTGGTGTCTTAATAGGTTTAGTATCATAAGATCCCGGTTCCATAAATCATGCAGTTAACTTAATCGGTAATTACTTAAAATCAATCCAGGATTCTAGTCTAAGTGGTCTCGTTCATCATATAAGAAAAGCCTTTGCTTTATTTCGTATTAGTCTAGTTTTAGATTAATATTTAGTTTAAATAGATTTCCTTAGATTTTCCGTAACCCCCCCCCCCCCAAACAATTAAACAAGTTAAGTCGTGTCTGTCAGTGTCTTTTAGAGTCTACTTTACGTGATAAATAGAGTCTTGTGGTTCGATATCCGGACTTCCTTAGGTTATACTACAGAGATCGGTACACTTGTCGATTGTGTGGTTTAGGTCGAGTCTAGAATTAAAGCTTTTTAGTGTCTAGCTTAGAGAGTCTAATTTAGTTAATTTTTATAGTCTGTTTAGCACACATCATTGTGTTTTAAGAGGTAAAATGTCTGCAGTCTACAGACCACATCTGCAGACATCCATATAAGAAAAGGCGGACAAAACCTATGCAGTCTGCAAGAAGAAGGTTGTTTGTTTTTTAACGTATGCAGACTTCTAAAATAAACTGGTGGTGGTGTACGGACGGTGGTGGTGGGTGGTGGTGGTGGTGTTGGACGGTGATGGTGATGGTGGTAGACGGTGGTGGACGGTGGTGGTGGTGATTGACGGTAGTGGACAGTGGTGGTGGTGATGGACGGTGGACGGTGGTGGTGATGGACGGTAGTGGGTGGTGGAAGGTGGTGGTGAACTATGGTTGTGGTAGTGATGGGCGATGGTGGTGAGTGATGGTGTTTAACTCTCTGCAGGTCTTAGAAGATCTTAGAATTGGCTGAGCCAAGTCTGCACTAAGAAGAGCTCGCGCAGACGTTTTTTAATGAAACGCCTTCGGAAAAACAAACAGTCTGCGCATGGCAACGTCTGCGCATAGTCTGCACGGCGCAGACAGAAGAGCTTGCGCAGAGCTTTTTAGAAAAAAACAAACAACACCTTAGGCTAAACAGAGTGCAACCCCCAAGACATCACATGAAAAGGAGGGTGAAGGCCTCAACACACGACACGTGGACTCGAGCGCAAAGAGGTGAAGAAACCAGTTACTGTGTAGGAAGTTCGGTGTGTGATATGGCAAGGAGAAAATGGTCCAAAAGTGCGAGAACACCACCCCCACCACACAATAACTACATCTAGATCTCCGAGAGGAGACCACCCCGTAACAGCTCCATTCACCGTTACATAAACAAATAAACAAGAGTATATAAACATTTTATTAGGGTGAAAGGGGTGAACCCCTTATGAGATGGGGTAAACTTTTCACCCACCCAATCATTAAGTGACATGTCAATTTCACTCTCTAACTCTTCTCTTGCCCAAAAAGGGTCATGCTAGCTGCACACGCCCAAAATTATTTTCACACCCCAAAGCGCCGCGCTATGGCCAAAGCGCGGCGCTTCGATCGACAAAACGTGCTTCGATTGATGTTTGAAACATTCGATACTGTTTGACAGACATAAAGCTGATTATGATGTTTTGTCGTTAACCCTAAGCGCCGCGCTTTGGCCATAGCGCGGCGCTTCGACCCCAACTTTCACCCATTTTACCTTTTAAAAGCAACCTCTGATAGAAAACTTTCGATATACATCTTCATTCACAGACACTGGCTCATACATTTTCATTCATTTCAGAGCAAAGGTCTGTATTGCCTTTATTCCCCATCCGTTGTGTTTCTTCAAAATAACGCGCGGTTTTGCTGTATTAGTTACATCTCTTGAAAAAACGATGTCGTGGTTAAACAACTATATTTTCGGTCAATATTCTGACGAGACAGTTGTTCCTGATTCTTACGAGGGGACCGCTATTTCTGACTCGTATGAGAAACCGGTCTCGTCCAACTTGAGGGAGGCAGAGGTTGTATCTGGCATTCATTATCGTGATAACACGGTGACGCTGGATTTGAATACCCCTGTGGAGGACCCTTACGCACAACAAGGTTATTCGAATTTCGGTTACGGTGGTGAGTACAGCTTTGTACAGCAGGAGTGTGGTCCAAACGACAGTTACGGTTGTCAACAGAGCTTACAAGGTTATTCGAATTTCGGTTACGGTGGCGAGCACAACTTTGAACATCAAGTATATTCGGACCTCGGTGACGATGGTGAGCCGGGGGATGTGTCTGTTGACGAGGAAGGCTGTTACCCGGTTACGTTTTCGTTTGATACGACGCAGACCTTTTCGTCACGTAAAGAGTTGGTGCGTTGGGTACAAGACACGGCAAAAGACAACGGTTACCTCATTGTGACTAAGAGGTCGAATAAAAGAGGAGAGAATTACAAGATTTGGTTTCAATGTACTTTTGGTGGGGAGCATAAGAGTATAGCTACACAGAGGAAAACGGGTAGCAAGAAAATAGGCTGCCCGTTCGAGATGATCGGGTTTTCGGAATCATCCGGAAGTGTTTGGAGGATCGAGGTGACGAAGGCGAAGCATAACCACACTCCTATTGAAAACTTAGAGGGTCACGCGTATGCGAGAAGGCTTTCTTCGGAGGATACAAAACTGGTTAAGGAGCTGGCAGAGCAAGACATTCCCAACCAAAGTATCTGGCGAACGCTGACAAAAAACAATCCGGCTAGAAAGCTTATTCCGAAAGATATACACAACGCTGTTCAGAAGATCAACGCCGAAAAAAATGTCGGTAAGTCTCCGATGCAAAAACTTGAAAGCATTCTTCTCGAAAAAAATTACACTTATTACATGCGCACGAATGAGATATCGAACGAAGTTGAAGATGTCTTCTTTGTTCACGAACATTCATTCACTATGTGGTGTGCCTTCCCGCATGTGCTAATGATTGACGCCACCTACAAAACGAACATGTACAACCTGCCATTTGTTCAGGTCGTAGGCATGACGTCGACAAACAAATCGTTTACGGCTGCTTGTGCGGTAATTTCCGCTGAGAAGTCAGAGAACTACCTATGGGTGTTGCAGAGGATCAAGTCTATGCTGGTAGGATGTATGGAACCGCGCGTGATTTTAACAGACAGGGATTTTGCGCTGATGAACGCGTGTGAACAAGTTTTTCCAAAAGCGCATAAGTATCTTTGTCGGTTCCATATTCAACAAAATATTAATAAGAACAGCAAGAAGAAATTCTCTGACAAGGAATGGAAAGAATTCGTACGTACATTTTCGTTATTGTGCGAGTCTACGACCGAGGAAATATACAGGTATAACTTGGAAAACCTCGAAGCACAGCTGAAAGAAGATGACCGTGAACGTAGGTATTTCTTACATAATTATGTTCAAATTTTATATAATAACAAAAACTGACTATTTACGTTTTTTTTAATTTTAGAGGTTTTTGATTATATGAAGAAATCCTGGTTGGATCCGTACCGTGAAAAGTTTGTATCATGCTGGATTAACAAAACTATCAACTTTCACCAAACTACGACCAACAGGGTTGAGGGCATGCATGCAACACTAAAAAGTCACTTTCCAAGTCATCGCAACACACTGGATAAACTTGTACTGTATGTTGATCATGTTGTTGATAGACAATACACCGAGATTAGTACAAGCTTTGAAACAAGCCTCCGAAAAGTGATGACGCACCACAAGAAGCAGCCCATGCTTGCATATATTCTCAGAAAGGTTTCAATATATGCGATTGAGCTTTTGAGTAGGGAACTAAAACGTAAGGAAGACGGGTTGAGAGCCTACGGTGCAAGCTGTGGTTGCCAACTTTTTACCAGCTGTGGTTTGCCATGTGCCTGTCGTTTGGAAAAGTTGGAAAGTAAAGGTAATTAATATCTATGACCTTTGTCGTTATGATTCTGCCACCTAATTTGTTTTCATCCACAGGTCAGCAACTCCGGATCACACACATAGACGTGTTCTGGAAGAAGCTTAACTTCAAGCCTGCAAAGAAAAACATAGAGGATATCGATGTAGACGCAGAATTTGAAAAATTGAAACAAAAGATCGATCCAACACCCCCTCAAGTGAAAAGGAGCTTCTTTGAAAAGTTTCAGCAAATCCTCAATCCAGGGAACAATAACAAAAAACCTCCTGCTGTTCTGAAGAAAACTCGTGGTCGCCCAACATTGAAAACGCAGGAAGAAAGAAAGGTTGAAGCCGCTAGAAAAAGCTCGTACATTCCGTCGGAAGAAACTTGGGTCGATGCCTCAGATGATCTTCCCCGTCACAGCTCGTACATATCACTCGAAGATTCTAGAAGACAAAAGAATACCAAACCGATCAACCTGCACCCTGATTTCCCGATGATCAAGCTCGGTCCTAAGACGGATATAGCGATCCGCCACTACGCATCTCAGATTCCCGAAGTGATCCATCCATACATCGTTAGAATAAAGGACGTGAAACCAGATGGTCATTGTGGGTTTCGATCGGTGGCTGTTGGGTTAGGAGTGAAACAGAATTCATATTTGATGATCCGGAAACAACTTATAAAGGAGTTACGTAGGAACGAATCGCTTTGGAGGCAGTTTTTCGATCCGGAAAACATAGGACATTATGATGCGCTGCTTAGACGGATCAATTTCAAGGGGGTGGGACGAGCAGATATCGAAAATTACATGACGATGCCTGAGACGGGGTTTCTTATTGCCCAACGATACGGTGTGATTGTTCATAGCTTCGACATGCGTGGGAGCTGTACAATTTTCCCTCTGCTGGGCGGGCCAAACGAAGCTGAGGAACCTCACATGGTGGTTGCGGTTGTGTTCGTCGACCATGGGCATTTCATACATGTAGAGCTTAGAGGTTGTTATCCAATGCCTCCCCCAAACCCACTCTGGACAGCACACAGAACAGATCGGGCAGCAGCCTGGCATACATTGTACAGGGATCAGATCAACGCGTACGAAATGCTTACGTATCGTGCCCCTGACCTTAATGTAACCCCATATGTTCACGATGTAGGTTAAATGTGTTTAATAATAATCACGTTTGTGCTTGTTCAATATATGCGTTACATCACGTTAAAATGACCATATACATCATAATACTACAATTAATGAAAAAATACGTCATGTTCATGTGCGGTAGGCGGCTGATACACATAACACCTCTCACAGGAGTACTTGTGCTTTCAAGCCCAAATGATACGATATAACGGAATAAGACATCACACGTAACCGATTTGATCCAGAACTTGTAGTATACTCCATATATAATAAAAAATGATGTATAGTGGAAAAAACGTAAAATTTAGACTATTATCGACGCGTTTGTGAATTAAAAACAATTTTTAAAAATTTAAAAAAGGCCCAAAGCGCCCCGCTATGGACAAAGCGGGGCGCTTTGCCCTTCAATAAGAACAGAAGCGCCCCGCTATGGCCAAAGCGGGGCGCTTTGGTCCCTCGTTATACCTGAAGCGGAGCGCCTTCTCCCCCATTTCAACACATAACACAAAACACACACAAAAGGTGCGATTTACACACACTTGAGCCGGAGATCAACGTTGTCAAGCTTTCAACCGCTAAAAGGTAAGATCGAACTTCATTTATTGTTCTGGTTCAAGTTATTTGTTTGATTTTGTTTGATTTTGTTTGATTTGGGCGGATTACATGTTGCTGGTGGGGCTGTTCTTCATCACGAAGAACCAAAGCGCCGCGCCGAGGCCAAAGCGCGGCGCTTTGGTTCATGTTTATTTTTTTTTAATATTATTTGTTTAATATTATTTGTTTAATATTGTTTGTTTATTATTTAAATTATATTTAATATTATTTGTTTATTATTTAAATTTTATAAATAATATTATTTGTTTATTATTTAAATTTTATAAATAATATTATTTGTTTATTATTTTATATTTAATATTATTTGTTTATTATTTATATTTAATATTATTTGTTTATTATTTTATATTTAATATTATTTGTTTATTTCAACGTGCAGGGATGTCTTCCTCGGATGATGAGATTGAGCATATGGAGGTTGAGGGAGAGGTGGGAGATGAGGGAGAGCAGGGAGAGCCGGCATGTCCGTACCTGCGGTTTCCGGCGGGGTCACCGGCGAGGAGGAGATGCGCGAGGTTGCGCGCCATCCCCATTGGGGAGCATGTAGGGATAGATTGGGGCCTGCTGGACGACTTGGGAGAGGCCGCGCGGGCGCGTGAGATAGTTGGACTAGATACTCCTTGGTCGCGCCTATTTGAGTTAGCGATGGAGGACTCGTACCCTGAGGTTACGTGGGAGTTTCTTTCCACGTTTACATACGCGCCGCATCCGGCGGATTACGTGGAGGACCCGGATTTTCCAGTCCACGAGGTTACATTCCGTCTCGCCGGTCAGGAGTTTCAGATGAGTGTGCGGCA